>JANQAP020000588.1:697383-711927 GCA_026874005.2 Erythroxylum coriaceum | reverse complement strand
CACAGAATTCACTAATCAAGGATCAAGAATCAGTTAAAGACTTAGACTAAGTACAAGTCATGGGACAAGATGGTAAGCAGTGATCAAGATGAAGTTTCAAGTTAAGCTTTGTCCTGGTGAGGGCACTTCACCCTTGTGTGATGCGCGTCCAGATGTCACTTAGGACGTCGGTCACGTGTCTCACAAGGGGTGGGGGGTCCAACAAAAAAAACTTTTAATCTTATATTACCCTTATCAAGGTACTTATAAACTAGAGTTATACATAAGAAGTAAGTTGGCATATGACTCTATTTTCACAGATGCCTAAGATCAATAAAATTCTATTTTTGTAGAAGTCTAAAGATAGTTTCTCCACCAAAATTTAAGGCATATCTCACAATCCACTTGATACATTGATAAATCATTTTTTACAGTTTCCTATTTTAATTTTTTCAACACTTCGATCGAAATAGTGATATGGTGAAACTCATGATAAGAGGAAGACATTATGTATCATTTAAATTTTAAATAAAAAAATGTCATAGTTAGTATTATTATTTATATTTAACCCATTATAAACAACCCATTATGTATTACCTTGTTATGACCGTTGCTACTATGCTCTTATTGTACGAGTAATGTACGATATGAATCATAATATGAAAAGTACATTTATCTCTTCAAATCTTCTTCTTTTCTATTTATTTCCCTTCTCTCTCAAAGTTTCTATTATTTTCTGACTATCAATTGATATTAGAGCAATCATCTTGTTTCTTTATCAAAGCCCCTGCTATTCAAATCAACGATCCAAACATTCTAGATGGAACTAGAGCTAGGAAGTGTGGAAAATAGAAGAATCATTTAGCAACCAAATTAAGGAAATACAAAAGGTGATGTTAGAGCACAAACCGACTCTATAATACATAAGTGCAAGAAAGCTAAGAGATATTAAAACTCAGGGATATATTTTAAGAGTATATATTCATTAATAAATCTCAGGCATAACCTCTATCACCTAACATGGTCTATATAGAAAATTATTGGAGTACAATATGCATATGTGGATCTTTCAAACTAAGCAATTTTTTATACTTAATCAAATAGCACCAATAATAAAAGTAAAAATTGTTATGGTGCATATGAAAGGCGTGGCCGCAAAATAGAACCAATTTTTGAGGCATTGTTTGACACTTGAAGAACTTACCTAAAGCGAATGTGTAGTAGCTATCAATTAAAGATTTAGGGAGAAAACATTTAAAGACCTTATGGAGGACTTTAAGATGCTGCAATAAATTTTATCGTCAAGGAAATTATGTGTTATTAATAGGTACTCCATTTTCCTCTAAATCCTATAACCTTATCCAGTTGAATTACAAGTCAAAATGTTAAACCCAAAAACACTATAACATGCATATGTGATAGAGAAGAAACAAAAAGGCAATCACATTTTTTTATTACCTTACTTAAGAATGCCTTTCTTAAACAAATCTCTTTCTCTTTTTTCAACCTCAACCACTAAAGCTACAATACATAATGGACTATTACCTTTCCCAACTACCACTCTAAAGAATGTTCCTAACAAACCTTTATAGAAGTGACAAAGGCAACTAAGTAGTAGAGAATATGGAAAAAAAAAAAGGATATTTGTTTTTTATATGATGTCAAATATGTTCCATGGCATAAATGCAAGAAAAAGCAATATAACACATTTTTGGTAAAGGATGATAAGGACGATAAAATGGTAGAATTAGATAATATGAATGAAGTTATCACTAAAGAATCAGCTATTATTTATCTACAAGTTATGTCATAAGTATCTATAGGAAATTCAAGCAAAGGAAATTGCTAGGGTGGCATAAATGCAAAGCAATTCAAATCTTAATCAAAAATTTTAGTGCTCACAATTTTGTGGATGTGGCATTATTACAAAAAAGGGTATTACAAGCTAAGATCATTAAAGAATATCATGGTAACCGTGGATGGAGGTTCTCACCTACCTTGTGAGCATTTTTATGAAAGATTCAAATGACAGTTACAAGGCATTCAATTTGTTACTAATGTCTTAGTATTACCATTTGGAGGTTGTGATATGGTTTCAGAAGTCCAATGACTATACACTTTAGATGAGGTTCTTTTCCATTTTAGTAAATAGACCATGTTGCTTAATTGGGATGGAAAGCAAGTGTTACGAAAAAAACGTTCTCCTTATAAACCAAAATCGGTCATTACAAAGAAGTTTTGGAAGTTACTAGCTAAACATCTTATAACTAGCCAATTATGTATGTCGAGGCTTCAATACTATAAACCAACAATTCCATGAATTATCTATAAATGAAAATAATATAGAGAAACAGTAGCTAGAATTGAAATCTTTGTTAGCTAAGTATGCATTTATATTTGCAGAACCTAAGAGATTGCCACCTTACAAATCCTAGGATTATAAAATTCAGCTTAAATAAGGAATTAAGTTAATGTATGACCTTATAAATATGGTAGCCTACAAAAAGATACCAACGCATAGTTAGTTCAAGTTCTCATGAAATGACTTTTTTATCACCAGTAGTATTAGTCAAAAAGAAGGATAGTTCTTAACGTTTATATATTGATTACAGAGAATTCAACAAGAGAATCATTAAAGATAAAATTCTCATCCCAATGATTGAAGAATTATTAGATTAACTTCAAGATGCTACATAGTTTTCCAAACTGGATATAGGGTTAGGGTACACCAAATCTTATGTAGCCTCCTGATATACCAAAGACAACATTTATAACTCATGATGGATGCTATAAATTCCTAGTGATGCCTTTTAGACTCACTAATGCCCCCTTTACATTTCAAATTTTGATAAATGAAATGTTTGGAGCTTATTTAAGAAGATTCATTTTAGTATTTTTATCATATTTCGATTTATAACCAAACCTTTGTCATTTTCAAAAAATTAGAATTACATTGGATACTTTAACTTAAAACCAATTTTTGGCTCAAAGGAATAAATGAATCTTTAGGAAAATTCAAATTGAATATTTAGGACATATCATCTCAAGGATGGGAATAACAACTAACTGGAGGAAGCTGAATTCAATTATTAAATGATTAATCTAAAGAATATGAAAGATTTAGTAGATGTATATCTTTTCAATCAAAATTTTTATTAAAAAATGGGATTTATGTCCTAATCGAGTATTTCTTCTTTTTAATATATGTGAAATATTTTTTGATGATTTGAGAACGCTGGCGACATGCTTAACACATGTAAGTCGGAAGGAAAGTGGTGTTTCTAGTAGCGGACAAGTGAGTAACACGTAAGAACTTGCCTTTAGGAGGAGAACAACAGCTGGAAATGACTGCTAATACCCTATAAGCTGAGGATCAAAAGGAAGAATCCGCCTGAGGATGCGCTTAAGTAGACCTTTAAATGATGTATTGAAGAAAGATGCCTTTAGTTAGAAAAAGGAAGCAAAAAGCATTCTAGACACTTAAGGCAACACTAACTTCAGTATATGTTTCAGAACTTCCCAATTACACCAAAATATTTAAACAAATGCATCTGGCAATGACATAGAGATAGCGTTGCCTTAAAACTGACTTCTACTAGCTTATATCAATAAGTCTGTAGCACCTAAATATCATATATTATTAAAATATGAAAAGAAAAGAGTTCTTAATTGTGATATGGTTGTCAAATAATGATACCACTATTTGAGTAGTAAACATTTCATAATCAATAAGCATGGTTTCCTAAGTTGATGAGGTCTAATCTTGAAATCATCTACAAGAAGAGAAAAAAAAAACATTATTATCAATACCCTTTCTAGACTTAATATTATGGAGCTTCATACAATAATGTTATCTCAAGTTTAAACTTGGTTGTTGGAGGAAATAAAAAAACAAGTTGAAAATGATAGTTCAATTCAAAACATCATAGCTAAGTTGAAACAGAGAGGCTTAGGCACTACTTCCAGCCAATCGATGGATGACATTCTCAAATGGAATGGTATATTAATGATGGGGCATAACAAGCAACTCAAAACCAAGATTATAACCTAGATACATGAGAGTCTAATAGGATTGTTCATTTATGCATTTAAGGAATAGTTAAAAAGCTACAAGCTTTATTTCATTGAAAGGGTCTATTGAGTGATGCGAGGAATCACATTAGACAACGTTAACTTTTCCAATAAAACAAATATCAAACTACTTTAGCAGGCTTTTTACAACATCTTCCTATTCCAAGGTAATGCTAAGTAGACATTAACATATATTTCATTGAAGATTTGCCTCTATCTAATCACTTCTTTGTAATAATAGTAGTCATTGATCGATTTAGCAAGTATGAACATTTAAATCTATTACCAATGACAAAGATCATATATCTTTTAGCAATTTTTTACAAGAATTCTGTCAATTGTAAGGGTAGGTTTACACTTCTCTTCAACTTATCATCCATAAACGTATGGGCAAGTTAAAGACCTATTGTAGATGCACGAAGAACAAGTTTCCTAAAAAATGGTACCAACGATTATCATTAGCTAAATGGTAGTTCAACGCCGCTTTACAATTTAGCAATTAACACCTCTTCATTCAAAGCTCTATATGGGAACTCAACTCCTCTTCATATGCCCTATTTAACATGTGATTCCAAAATTATGGCAGTGGGTCAAATCCTTCAAGAGAGAGACGCAGTCAAACAAGTGATTCAACTCCATTTGCAGCGAGCTTCACATAGAGCGAGACAAGAAGCAAATAAGAAAGAGGAAAAAAAATCAAATTGGAAATTTGGTCGTTTTCAAGTGACAACTGTATTTACAAGGGTCTATAGTTAGAAAGAGCAATCGGAAATTAGTCCCTTTGTTTTGTGATCCATACAAAATGATAGACAAATGGACTAGTGGCCTACAAATTGGAATTTCCATAGAGTATGCTCATACACAACGTTATCCATGCTTCGCAGCCGAAAAGACACCTTTCAACGACCACACCAACATCTTCTACCTTACTTGCTGAACCGATGGACGTTAGGAATATTAATAGGCCGGGTCATGGTGATTTGCGGGCTGACCCATGGCTCGGTAGGTCGAGATGGGCCAGCCTGTCATTTGTATTTTTGGGCATTTTTATTGACGTCCCTATAAGACGAGGGCATTATACATCTTTCAAGTTTTAAATGAAAACGACGTTGTAACTAGTATCATTAAACTCAAATTTTGATATTCCAGTAACCGAGTTGGAATTCGTCCTGTCGATATAACATAAACTGCTCCGAAAACACAAGGAAAAAAGGAAAGACAGACTTCCTGACACAAGAATTACAGGAGGCAAACATCGTCACCCTTGAAGTTGAGAAGATAGCGGAGGTAATGGAAAAGGCAGCCACCGTGACTGAGCAAATATCGATGTCGCGCGAGTAGCAGGAGAATTCATTCATAAAGTAAATGCATTCTCTGATCTGAATTAAATGTAAGTTCTAACATTAATAAATATGCAGGTTGATGGCATAAAGCATGATTTTGGCTACTTGAAGAAGATAGCTGAACCTGTTAAAGGAAAAAATGGTTACACATCCACAAAAGTTTGACGGATAGTAAGACATAGAGGAAACAGTTGCAAACCGAATGGTGTACCTCACCATAGCAACAGAAGTGAGTTCTCCAAGGAAACCCTGCTTGCTTAATGTATGACTTGATGAATTCAAGCCAACATCACACTGCTACTAGTATACGAGACACACAATTGATATTTACCTTTAAGCAAGGTGGAAATGCGGCGCTCATCAAATTTGCACAATTTGTAAGCCCCGCTAAATACGATTGTAACACCGATTCTTCTATATTTATCAGTGTGATGCACGCACTGCACCTAGCTAGGAAATATGCGTACATCTGTAAATCACTAGCGATTGGAATGTAGGGCTCCTTGTACGAATATGAGCAAAGCTACTGCTGATTCTCAACCTGGCATCTATAAGAGATAATATGGAACCAGATCAGATGCTCAAATGTCAGTAGCAATCAAGAATCGAAATAAACACTGACGCTGATAAAATTAAGTGATAATGTTTATTTTCATCAGTGGTTTATATACAGAAGCTTCTAAACTATATACACCATGTACAAATGCGTGTATGCCAGTATGTTATATGTACAAGCACGTCGTGTTAACATTTATGAGTTACACAATGGCAAGATGTACAGATCTCAAATGTCCATAGCAATCATCACTGCAGCTAAAATATTCCGCGCAGACCCAGCAGATGTGTTTCCCACACCTACATTCAACATGATTACAACCCTCTACCTTCTCAATCATGTAACCACAACATGGACAGCTCCTAACGTGTTCTTTCCCCTTGCACCATTCCTTTAATGACATATCTGGGTCGTCCTTGAACTCTTTATACCTTTCACAAGAAACGTATGGGTGATACTCCAAGTGACACTTTGTACATATTTCAGCAAGGCAGGCCCCACAAACAAATGGATAGCCGGTCATCCCAGTTTCTGATACCAGGTAAACTGAGGGGCAATCAGGAGAGGGGCAAAACCTGTAAGTGCCACCACTTGAAGCCACATACGCTGCCAAAGAGGCCCTGAAGAGGTCCTCCAACCTTTCACATGATAAAAGTGATTTTATATCAGTGAGCCAAACGTGCATACCACAGCCCTCGCGAGCACAACAAATAGGAAAACCATCTTGACCTCTTATTGCCGATTCCAACTGATCAACCAGGCACGACCTGCAGAATTTATGTGCACAACCTTCTAGCTGGTAAGAGTCCTCAACTTCACATAAGCATATAGGACAAGAACTCGCATCTTCAGACAGTTTTGTACAGCCACCAAGACTAAGAGACTGCTTAAAATCACAAATTATCTCCTCCACTCTCAACCTCAGTTCCCTTCTCCCCCTAAAAGAGATGGCATGACGCCTTGTATTGAGCATTAATTCAGCCTCAGGAAAAATCTCATTCAGTCCATGCAAATCAGGTCCATACTTCTCAACAAGTTTTTTCATTACATCAGGCGGAGATAGTGCACCACGAAGGCAGATATATGTTCGTTGATTATCATAGAGAGTTAAAAGGGATTTGATTAATTTCTGTTCAGCAATAGCAACTTTGTTCTCTGGACCAAAGATCCTAACAATCCGATTCTGCCGTTCAAAGATAATGTAAATTCCTAATTCATGCTGCAACGTTTTCATGAGGGAAAGACCATCTTTGGAGATGAGAAGCTGGAGAACAGCTGGGGTGAGAGTATCACAAGTAACCGTCTTCCCATTCATCAACTTCTCTAGAGGCCTCCTTAACTCTGCCACTGTCTTCGTAGCATTAGCACATATCTTCACTCTATAAGAGCCATTCTCATTTCTCTCTAACTTGCAGATCACACCTGTGCACGGAATTATGTCAGTGCTAAATAAAGGTCAAAGATCTATGAAAATTTTGAAAATCTCAGCTGTAAACATGTAACAGTACAATTAAATAACATGATGCACTTTAAATTCATTTATCTCATAGACAAGATTACAATTTCCTTCATATCATTCACACAGATTAATCCTGGAAGTATCAGGTTACCGATAAGCTTGAATATTACTTGGTGGATAAACTAAATAGTTAAAACAAACCATTGTCGATTCCGACAAAAAGACTTGACAATTTTGGTAACAAAGAAGAGCATATGAAACATCATGCAAAATCTGTCACACGTTTTAGTCGAGACATCAATATTACATGTAGGCACATGGATCAAACTTCATGTGAAGTATTACCTGGTCGATGGTTAAAACTTCTGACCAAAGAATTCAACTGCCTCTCAATGAATACATAAACAGGAGCAGGACATGATACAGAGCTATGGAACACCTGATGACACTGCATCTTTTGCCAAGAAAAACATCCAGAAAGTACTTTCCCTTGGATATGTTGCAGAGCTTTTGCAGCCTCCAGATGTAGCCTACCATCAAAAGTGATCAAAGCCTTCATAAAGTTATCCTTTGGCTCAGATGGAAAAACTTTAACATGGCAGTAATCACTCAAGGGGGACTGATCCGGCATGAATGGGGCAATTTCCTTAAGAATTGCTTCCTCACAAGCAGAAAGAGAAGGACCTATTACAGCGTCACCCCTTATTAAGAAAACATCTAAAATTCTCCTACTTGTGGCCATTTGTAGAAATTCAAGCAATTCCACTTCAGAAATTTCTCTATCCAACCCTCTGATGACAATACTGTTCACATCCTTTGTGCTGACTTCACAATGAATAAACCTCCCACCAATGAGCAGATTAAAACAATCCCTGACAACAAACTCGGCATCATTCCTTTCACATCTGACAATTGCATATCCTTTGCTGTACCTGCGTGGCCAGATAACTTTGGCTCTTAGAGCTGGAAAGGATGATAACTTCTTATTACCCCCAGTAAATGACCAAGCAGGGGCCAACTGAAGCAAAGATCCAGATAATTCAAACTCGTTATAATCTAGAGCTTTCCTAGCTGCTGCAGGAGAGAGAAATGTTACCCTACCCCATTTTGTTGTATCATCACCATCTTGTCCAATGGCTGTAAATTTGTGAAAGCTACAAACTCCAGACACAGATTTCTCAAAAAACGTCAATATCTCCTTGTCATCCAAAGCATTTTTGCTTGGAAAGGACACATCTACACTCAAATACCTATTGTCCAACTCCAGGTGCCTAATCTCTGCACCTGCTCCCAAAAGTGCAATTGGGGGAGATGCACCAGCTCTTACTCCACGAAATAAGCATCTTTCCAAGCATTCATTAATTAACCACTTCTTCTCATACATCAAAGCTTCATGCACAAGATTGTGAACATTTTCCATGACTTGCTTAGGTGCAAATAATTGAATCTCATTATTGTCCACATTAACTTCAATTCCAATACGTTTGTCCTGAAAAGTCGATTGTATGCGCTGAAGAAGTAAGAGTAAGCTATTATTTGATTTTCCACAGAACCTCTTCAAAACGGTACTCCCAAAACCCTTAATCAACCTCAACAGCAATTTTCTACTCTCCACCTTTGAAACATCAAATAAAGGACTAAAGTCAGATAATGTGTCAAAATCAATAGCAGAAACACAGACTAAGTATTGGCTTGAAATAGACAGCAGTTCACAAAAAACAACCCAATTAGGCTTCCGACTGTACATTTGTAATGAACATGAAGGATGAAGTTGAAAGGATTCTCCACTTAAGACCACCTCATAGCCAAGACGATCATATCCAGAGTACATAGCTACATTCTCAGCTAATGAAGAAAGTATGATCTTCTTCATCTGTTTGTGATACTCAGTGACAACGTGAGGACTCCAATTCCAGTCAGTTGGAACAATAATGCTGAGCTCATTTTTCAAACAGTTCTCCAGTTCTACCACTGTCTCTCTGCATCTTCGCATTGTTTTTGCATTAATGCTGTTGTCCCAGCACCATTTATTTCTATAATCTGGATCCACTCTTTCCCATTCCATGTAAACAGAAAGCAAAGTGAAGAGGTCCCCATCTTGATGGCAGAATCGTACCTTAAGGCAATCAGATTTCAATTTATCTTCAACATTGCCAACCCGGCAAAATATGCTATTAGCATTTGCCATAACGGCAGCAAGGACAACTCCTTCCTTTATCAAGTTATAATGGACGCTTTCAAGAATAATTTTACCAAGGCGGGGCTCAATACCCAACTTAACTAAATCATACCCATCAAAGGTCAATTCCAGGAGATCCTTTTTGCAGGAAATAGCACCTAAGTGCACAAGATTTTTTATTGCCATGTCAACTGCCTCAACACTGGGTGCATCAATAAAATCAAACGCAAGCACATCCATATTTCCCAAGGCAAGAATCCTTAGAACTGCAATACCTAGGTGAACCTTGCATATTTCAGGTTCCTGATGGCAAGCCATTGACTGATAATCATTTTTGGAGTATAATCGGTAACATTTGCCAGGTCCAATTCGACCAGCACGACCAGCTCTCTGGTTAGCAGAACTCTTGCTGATCCTGGAAACTCTGAGGATGTTCATACCAGAAGTAGGTTCAAACCTGCTCTCCTTAACCATACCACAGTCAACTACATACTTCACCCCTGGAATAGTCAAGGATGTTTCTGCTAAGTTTGTAGAAAAAATAACATTTCTTTTCCCTGGATAGTTCTGGAAAACACGAAATCGCTCTTCATGGGAAAGCTTTCCATGTAATGGTAAAGCGATTGCAGAAGGAGACTGAAACTTTTCACAAGCCCATTCCACTTCCAATTGAGAAGTCAAAAAGGCCAGTATTGCCCCTTCCCCCTCTGATTCATGAATCTGCATTGCCATGTTAACAACATCAGAAACATATAGGGCAACACTGCTGTTGTTAAATAAAGTGGAAGAAGCTCTGGGTGCATCAGGAACGTATTTGATATCAACTGGAAAGCTTCTTCCTAAAACATAAAACGTCCCACAACCATAGAAGTATTCAGACAATTTGCTCGAATCAACTGTTGCAGACATTACAACTAGCCTTAGATCTGGCCTTATCATCAGTAACTTTTGTATCATCGCCAACAGAAGATCAGTATTCAAGCTTCTTTCATGAGCTTCATCGACAATAATGCATGACACTTTAGATAAAGCCTTAGATGAAACTTCAGATAAAGTCTTATCTTTCATGAGATGTCGCAGCAAACAGTAATCAGTCATGTATACAACCCTGGAATCAAACATCTGTGCGGATGAATAGCTTGGATTACAGGCAATTGCATTTTCTTCATAACATCTGATGCTTTCTTCACCAACCCTTTTCGCCAAGGAAATTGCAGCAAGTTTGCGTGGTTGAGTGCACAAAACAGAACCAGATGTAGGAACTCCAGAATCAGCAAGAAATTGTACCAACTGTGTACTCTTCCCTGAACCTGTCTCTCCAACCAAGACCATTACCTGTGAGGAAAGGAAAAGATGACAAATAACTAATTGACAACTAAAAACAATTCTTCAGACAGGTCTAGCAAGGGTGATGGGAAAATTATAAATTGACTTGGTTCACCGCATCATGCAACTGAAAAAATGGAGGAATCAAATTTTCTACATTTAGTGAAAAACCTGCAATTCCTCAAAACATCCCAACCAAGAAACTTTTCATCAGGATCCTCGGATTAAGCATGTATTTCAACTAAAATTGTTAGGTACAACAATCCTCCAGTGGAGTTACAGAGTTATTCATTTATCTATAAATCCAGTGAGTATATATTATACAAGAATAAGGGATATAACCATATATCAGCAAAGACATCCATATAATCTTCATAGAGTGGCCCGTGTCATGGTTACATGTGCCTAAATGAAGTCATAGAGTGTAAGCTTCATAGTTTGGCAATAAATACAAAGAACATGGCAATTTAAATTTGTTTCACTATCATAATGCTACGAGAAAACCATTGGCTCCGACTTTAAATATACATACAATGCAAAAGCTATCCAAGAAAAATAAAGTGTTTTACTCACACAGCTCTTCTTCCTCTTCTATTATAACAAAGACTAATAACAATCTCTAAATGCAATTCCAGCTCAGAATTCCAGTACACAAACCCGATCCATCAAAAAGAAAGCCGAATGTTGTAGTTCCAAAAACACAAAGACTGCTACAAATCGTTTCAAGTCATAACATGAAACAGATCAGAATTACAAATATTCATTCGAACAGAAAACAACCAAACCTGCTGTGAATTGATCCTACGCAAAATCTCCCTCCTAAAACCATATATGGGCAACCCATCTTCAAGCCTTCTACATTCTCTCGACAGCATGGCATGTATTCTACACCAATTCAAACCATCCTCAGTTCCAAACCTCAAAACCCCAAACTCCTTACTCTGCTTACCTTCAATACATTCCGTCAAACACTTCATTCCACTCCTGAACTCCTCAATTCTCCTCGCAATCCCATCCCTCTCTAACTTCAAACCGTTCTCCTTATCTTTAATTTCCGCAATAGCTTGCAGACCCATCGATCTCCTGGGCAAAACCTCACAATTTCTAATCTCGCCACATAAATCAACTGCCCTTTTCTTCAATTTCTTCACACACTCCCCTTCCAGAACCTTCTCAACATGGAACAGGAACAAAGTTTTGATCTTGTCGTTCACATCTTCACTAACCCGAAAATCAACCTCCGGAATGAACACGTGCTCATCAGCGAGGCGCTGCTCCCAGAGGTGAACGACGGCATTTAGAGCGTCAGCTCGGTCCCGAAAATAAAGGCAAGCCGCAATTGGACCGGAGCCCTTTGTATGGGACCTGTAGGGTCTGGGGTTACATCGAGAGACTACAGTCTCGACTGGCACTGTACGGCCAGTTCGTTGATGATGAAAATTGCGGGAATCACAGAGAAGTTTGACTAAGAACTGAGGACATGCGCGCCATCGCTGCTGCAGCGGGAGATCGTGGCCGGAGAACTGTGGCTGTCGGCGGTGTCGGTGGTGTGGGGGGACCATAGTGAGCGCGAAACCCTAGAAATCATCCACTGTACCATTAAAAAAACTGTCCCCTTCCTCTTCGAGATGTCTAGTCTCTCTGAAAAATTTATTTATAGGGGCCTAGTGTGGATTAAAATATCGGCGCGACTCACGAGGGGCATACTGGTGAGGGTATAGAATAGTGACACGTGGAGTTGTTTACGAAGTTTCATTAACATCATCGAAGTATGCAAGATTTAATTACGGAAAGGCCGTTGGGTTTGCGGTTTTTAGTATTAATTAGGGAGCCGATGACAGTTGGTCAAAAACAAAGAGGACCTTTAGACGGAAGAAATGACGTTGTCGCTTATTGAATTTTCCTCCAAATGTGCTCGAGCTTGTTGGCGTTACACAACATTTATGGTTTTAACTCTCGGCTTTATATTTAAAGATTTAGGTTGTTATTGTAAACAGATTTTCTGTATAATTTAATTTGTTCTAACTTTATTTTTTTGTCTCAAAAGAACATCATTTTAAGTTTATTTATAAATAAGACGGCGTTATTTTGAAAACAAAAAAAACAAAAAGATCCAAACTCATTCTTGCTATCACTGTCGTGCATATATTTAGAAATACATTCATCGTAGAGAAATGGTAAACTTTTTTGAAGAGTTGATATGACAACTATAAGATTATGGAGTTGAAATTGAACAAAAACTAAAGCATAAACATGTGAATGAGAAAATAAGACTGCCCTAGGCAGGCTCAAGTAACGATTTTTTTTTTCTTTCCAGAATTTATAGTTTCGTTTTGTACTTGTAGCTTTTGGCATATGAATATGATGTTTTGTTGTCCCTGTGCATTCTAAACAAAATCTTAAACAGATTAGCCAGGACAAGTATTTGGAGTTATGTGATATTAGCATGACTAACAACTGTAAACAACTCTTAATTCACGCCCAAGCCACTGATTATACCTCGATAATAATACATACATACTTCCAAGGAACACACTGGAGATGTAAATTTAACTCAATACACGTGAAAATTTCCCACATTTCCTATAAAGAATAAGTGTCTTATGTGTAACATTTTCCAGCTCAATTTTGAAAGATTAACCGTCATCACATGATAAAGTCTATCCTCGAATACAAGCTACATTTTATGTTGTAGATAGAAAATTCATCATTAACTATGCCATTCTTAAGCTTTACCCCTGTACCAGGGACTTAGAAATCGACGTTCAAGCTTTCAAGTTTGATCAGGGCCGTTCCTATAGTTTTATAGGCCCTGGGCGAAATTAAAAAAAGGGCCCCAATAAATCGATAATATATAAAAATATAAACTTAAAGTTTATATGTTTGTATGAAACATAAATGACTCAATTTATAAGTCTACATACTCAACCAAATATTAAATGATCATAACATCAGTTAATAATATCTTACAAAAATATTTAACAATAAAATCACCAAAAATAGTAATAGTAACAACAAAATAGGAATAGCAGTAGTCTTGGGAACTTTGTTTTATAAAAGCGGAATTATAAGCTGATCACAAAAGTCGATATTCTATACTGACGCTGGCAAGAAGGATCCAATCTCATAAATGGGTGCCTTTTCGCTTGACGGGGAGAACTAGAAAGAAAGGAAGTCGTTTTGGCTTTTGTGATTCCAGGTTAGCTTTAGAAATGTCATAAAAGACTAAGGCTTTCTTGCTTCAGCATGTGAGGCCTCAGGTACCGAAGTTAGTGAGCAGAGAGGGCGGCCCGGCAATCAAACAACAATATTAGACTGCAAAACAATAAAAGAATTGCACTAACAACTACACAAAGGATCATGATTTATGAAAAACAATTTCTCCGTGCATTTCTAGAGGCAAAATCATTAATAATGTTATCAAGATCAATATTGTCCAACATATCCTTCTCAATACATAACATAGCTAAACCATTCAGCCTTTCTTGTGACATTGATGACCTCAAGTAGGTTTTCAATAATTTCAACTTTGAAAAACTTCTCTCAGCTGATGCTACAGTCACAGGTATAGTCAATAGAATTCGATAAGCAATTGAAACATTTGGATAACAATCTGCAGCTTTAACAAATT
>JANQAP020000588.1:607755-624348 GCA_026874005.2 Erythroxylum coriaceum | reverse complement strand
TATGACTAGGGATTATTTAGATACTAACATAATTGCACATGATAGGAATCTCATTATCATGATCTTATTATGATTTCTTTTATACTATGTTTTGTATCATGGACTTCATTAATTTGATTTAAGATTAATATCAATTCATATATAAAAAAATATATAATCAATGAAAATGCCTTTCGTTTTATTAATCAAAATAAAGTTTGTACAAAAGTGCTAAAGGTGATTGCCTTTAGAGCACTACTCTAACATTGGTTACGCTAGACCTTTTCTTGCCTTAAAACTTTATTTCTACCATAATACTCACCTTCATGATCTAAATTAACAACCTCGATCCATTTTACTATTTGGTTCTTAACCTTAGTTTTAAAGATCTTGAATTTATTTTAAAAATTCAAAATTTTCCTTAATCAAGAACACTAAGCTATAGTGGGAATAATCATCAATGAAAGGAAAAATGTCTGACATTGCAAAGAGCAAACGAATAGTGGCCACAAATATCAATATGAATAATTTCTAATAAATCAAAACTATGAATTGACCTCTTTTTCTTTATTTTCGTCAACTTATCATTATGATAATCAATGTATGTCTCTAGATCCTTATAATCCAAAGTTAGAAGAATGTTATCTTTTATTAATCTTTCAAGTCTATCTTTAAAGATGTAGTCCAAATTTTATTCCTTATCATATATGATTTATCCTTTATCAAAGGCCATCTACAAATAAAATGTTTAATATATAAAAAAAGCATAAATCTCACTAGGAGTTAGAAACATTTTATATAAGCCACATAATAAGAAAGTTATAGCAACGTATTTTGTATCGAAATAACTTTACATTGGAAATTTTTATTACAATATTGTAACTTGCTTTGTCCAAAATTGATATCGAAATCAAATTCATCTAAAAAAGGTATATAAAAAGTTTCATACAAAACAAGTTTAAAAACAGCAACCAAATTCAAATAAACAACTCTAACAAAGATAACATCAACTTTTTCATTATTTCTAACGATTAGTCTAGTTAGCTATCTTATTAATATGAATCCAAGCATTATGGTGGCAATATGATTAAAAGCACCACTATCTAACTATGAAGAACTATATATGGCTTTAGCAATTTTAGATTCAAGAAAAACATAAACTAATAAGTTACTTGATAGTTTTTGTTTCTCCTTCTGGGTTTCTCATTTCATACAATCCTATTTTTATGTCCCTTATTTTTATAGAAGAAACAAAATATACTCCTCATGACATTTATAAACCCTCTCATACTACTAGTATGTCCCTATTCTCCATATGGAGGGTTTTTAAAAGCTTTACCATTAAACATTAGTGTTTGATCTTTACTTTTCTTTTAATTACAATAAAGGTTATTTGGTTAGAGTTCCTTAACTTTTCCTCTTCCATAACAAAAAGGATAATAAAAGAAATTATATTTTAAGTTTCATACTGGGAATTGTAAGTAGTATTAAGCATATCAAACTCTGAAGAAAGAGTATCTAGAGCTTGGAATATAATACAAGCATTAGGAATAACAATCCTTAAGGTTTTTAACTTATTCTAAAGGTGGAAAATCCAAATAATATATTCCCTCGATCCACCTACCCTTGTGTATCTCATAAAATACAATTCTTTCAAAATAGTACCAATCTTTAGCAGATACTATATACCTCTAAGATACATTACTGATAAAATCTTTGGCTAGAAGTCTACTGAGCAAATGGTCAAGTATGGACCTTTTATGGTCAAATAACACATTCTATTTGAACACTTCTAGATTTTGTAGACTGCTTTATCAGCTTATATACTAGTATATATCGGAACAGATGACCTATTTATGAACATGACCATATTGATATCAACCATCTCTAAAGTGAACTCCACATCTTACTTCCATCTCTTAAAATTGAAATTACTAAAGGTTTACATTATTATATTTACAGAAAAAGATACTACAAAGTAAATAATGCTTATTATCAACATAAATACAGGACAACAATGATAATAAAAGTCATAACAAGTATATATCATAAGCATCTTATCCAATGTATCATGAAACACCTATAGGTAGAATATATAATATATAAGGATAAGATCATATAAAAGCGATAAGAGTACACATCATCAACTCTTATGATTCAACCATATGTAGATGTATAGATCACTCAAATAATGGTTTTCCCCTACAAAATGTCTTCATGCATATCATAAAATTTAATCTATGGCAAACACATTATTAAGTAATTTTTATCTAATATAAAACCCTCAATAGCCACAAGTATACAAATTGTAAGCTTGTAGTAATTTAGGTATCGATCCCACAACGAATTAGCTAAAACTAAATTAACCTAACTTTGTCTAAGGTTGTGAAAATTTGAGTTGAATGAAAATAAAAATAATTAGAAAATTAAGCAGTCGAATATGGGTTGAGTGAAAATAAATTCAAAAATTAACAAAATAAAAAAATTGAGCACTTAACCACATAAAAAATGAGTTGTCATAATAAAATAAGAATGATCAAGAATAAAGGTCTAAGATTCATTATATCGTTATTTTGCTCCTTTTACCACTTTTGATTCAAATTATTGTCGATCCTAGATTTTCGAAGGATTTGATTATTCTCTCTCAAAATCTAATCATTTAACCCCAATTAATAATCCCTAATTGATAATGAAATTTCAAATTTGCAATCTCTTGATTAATAAAAATAGTCTAATGTTTTTAACTAGTTTTTAAGTAATATATCGGATAATCGAGTTCTCACACAAGATCTCCCTTTATAAGATCATCAATTTAATATTTGCGTGAATTATTAGTTTGTTAACTCTTATTACCCCACCTAATTAGATTACTTTCGAGTCACTCTCTTAATTTATTGTCAAAGTATAAGCAAACACAAATATCACAACACCCAAAACATTATATTGAAATCAAAAGTGTTCAAGTCAGAAATAAGTCAAAAACAAATCCTAATATGAAATTAGAACATCATCAACATGTATAACATCCTCAATACTAGTTCATACATCAAACTTAAAGAAAATAAACAAAGGAAGAAGAAAAACTTGAGTTGGAACTAGTCTAGAGTTTCTTGGACAACTGTTGATCCTCTTACTCCCTCCATTATCTTCCTTATTTTTCCCCAATTTGGTAAGATGGTGGCTCCTTATTTTTTGTCTCTTTATGTTCATATATAGTAAATGAGTGACTTATGGTTAAGTTTAGGGCTTACCTAAGTCACATTGTCCTAAAAATGCCCTCTAAACATCAAAACAAATGGAAAATCTCATGTCTGTCATTTGTCTATCATGACAATGACAGGGGTGTCATGATTGCGACCAAGGATAAAAACCTTCTGTCATGATCATGACACTCCATGCATGATCGTGACACTAGGGAGGAGTCTGCTGTCATGACCGTGACACTCCATACATGATTGTGGCCCTACGTTTTAGCCCAAGCATGCTCCAACTTCCTTCAATCTTCATTTATCAGGGTTCATTCACTATCAAACACATCAAAACACCTCAAGAACATAATATTAAGGTCCAACATCTTGCCCTAAACCACATATCACTTAAAAGCATAAATAAACAATCACATTAACATAATTCTAAGCCTAAACATGCAAAAATCATCTAATCAACACCTATAAACACACTAAAACTCCTACCAAAACTTAATATAAACTAAAGCTATCACACATGTAGACAAAATAACCGAACACAAAATCAGAGACATCCCCTAATATGTAAGCAAAAGAGTCCAAATACTAACTTGAAATGCCATTATGGTGTCAAAATCCTCATTAGCTTTCAGACAATTTCACAAACACAAAGGATACTCCTGTATATTTCCTTAACATTTTCTTGCATCGAAATAGACTTGTGACAAAATTAACATTGGATAGTGTAATATTCTGATGCATCTACCCAATATCATACAATATTATTGAAAATAATTATTAATGATCTTATTTAAGAATCTGAATAGAAACTATCTCACAAGTTATGCAATATAACATAATAGATCAATAATATGAAATAATAAAACAATATTTTTCTCCCTTATTTCAAGTCAATTGCATGAAAATTTACCCAATTAATTTTTAAGACTTTATCTAAACTTTTACAGAGTTAAAACTTATTTATTTCCAATGTAATAAACTCAAAAAATAAAAAATATCAACTTTTATGCACCCATTTTTCTTACAATACTCATTCAAAAACTAATCCAAGCAACATACATATAGATTCTTTCTTAATAAAAATTCAAATACTCATTAGAGGATTTAATTCTTATCGTTTGGTTTGTTTCTTTTTTACAGTTTGATTATAGTTTTACGAACTTTTTTTTACATAATTATTCAAATATTTCAATTTCCTAAAATATCACTAGTAATTATACTATAATTTTAATCAATTATATCAATACATAATTAACCAAAAATCATAATATATTTGAAATTACAATTTTATAGTGACAATTCAAAATTCCCATTTAGAGATAATAATTTAGAGACATTATTTGACTTTGCATAGAAAATCAATAAAAATATCACTAATTTTAGAATGCCTTATATATGTTTTATATATTCTATGCAAATATGTCCAATTTTCATGTGGCCGTTTTTATCTATTTGAAAGGTTTGATAATGTGTGTATATAATGGATCTTTTTAGGTAATTAGCCACACTATGGCAAAAAGTGCTTTAGACAACAGATCAAAACATAACTGTAAGTACAATTATTGTTGCCTTTTTATTAAGGCAACATAATTCATACTATTAAATAAAGTGGCACTGCTATAAATATAAGGCAACAAAAATTCTTAAATAGGCAACAAAATAGAAAATGTTGCTTCAATTTTTGATTAAGGCAACACAATAGTTTCAAACTATAGCAATAATATTGAATAGATATTGCAACAATTTAAGTCTTTTTATGACAACAAAGTGATTTTTCAGACAATAATTTGTAACAACAAAAGCAATAATTTATTCTTTCATCACTAATAATATGTTAATGTAAAAGCAAACTCTTGCCATTAAGTAGTCAATATCTATATATACATTAAAAGCAGTATACATACATTAATGTATGTCTTAATTGCATACATACTATCAAATGTAATCGACCAAAAAACTACATTTATATATAATATATAGTCCATAAAGACTTATAAAATTCAACCTTTAATATATTCAAAATACAAAAAAAAATCACTAGCTAAAATATTCATCTACATTATCTTCCTCCATTTCATATGGAATATAAGTGAATTAATCTAAATACTAAACAAAACCAATATGTATGGGCACTCTAAAATCCTTCACCAAGTACGTTTTATCCACTCCTAATCATCACCTTCCTACAAAAAAAGAAGAAGAAAGAAACAAGAAGTATATTAGAATTGTAAAACTACATTGCTCATAAATAGGTTGATATATCTAAAGAACAAAATACTAATTACTTTATTGTAACCTCAATTTAATCAAGACAAATAATATAGTCCAAAAACTAACAACACAACAAATACAAAAAGCATGAGTATATGTAATTAATCTTAACAAAAAAGAAAACAAGATGATGTACAATAACAGTGAGTTAAAATCGAGTAATTTCAAATCTTTTAACTATAATTATGTACTCAATTAAGCATCATGACGTGGCATGTAAGACAACAATTAAATTTTGGTTACTAGCAGAACATAAATTTTGTAGTAAATAGAGCAAGTGCCGACCTCTATGTCTTGATGTCATATTTCCATTAGACATATACAAACACGCCAACAACCAGCATTGATGGTTCCAAAGCAATGTTCCTTAGAATTGCTTCCGCAAATTAGTATATTAACCACAACATTGCATTTAAAAAAACTTAATATTAACATTTGACCAACTTAGATACTAAAATATGGAAAGAGACATCTTTGTTACGTAAAAAGAAAAAAATTGAATGTTTTTGTCGAAAACATGGGCAGTGATCTACTGAGATTGTTGTAAGACAATTCTCTGAAACACTAAACTAGAGCAATGTTCAAAAACAAAAACTCATCAGTCAGACATTTGATTGACTTTTTCTAAGTTAGTTAATTATGAAATAAACATAAATGCATGAAATAGCTATAACTGGTACCGAAAAGTACAAGTTGATCCCACGAGGACTATGAGTACTAGTAATCATTGTTATCCTATTATCTAGTCTATAAAATTAGGTTTAATTTTTAATTTAAAAGAAAATAAAACTAAAACAAATAAAATAACTGGGCAACGAGATTGAATTAGAGAATTAAGGAAGCACTTAGTAAACTATTAACATCTGAAAATTAGTATCTAGGTTCAAATCTCCCTAAAACATTAACATATTGATCTTTTATTATGCAATTATTTTAATAATTTATTGGACGTGGAGATTCCTATGGTCTGCAAATAGCAGAACTTGAGTCTAATAATCTAATCATAAGTTTTTCAACTGAATTACTCAGGTTAATGTTTATAGGATTGCTTTACCGATTTGTAAATCCCTCTATTAGGTTTGACCATAATCTGGAAAATTTATTTCCTCCCATCTCTAGGGTTGCAATCAACTCCTTCCAATTATGGTAGATCTATTCAAACAAGGATTTCTCAATCTCTATGTTATAAAATCATATTACGATCTAATATTTTGGATCTATTAGAACATATATAAAATACATAATTGAATCATAATAGATCAATCCAATCCAATTACATTAATAAAATAATCAAAACATGTTAAAGTATAAACATAGGTTTCATCTAGCCTAAATATTAACAAAAAGTTTAGCTACACATAATAGAAAATGAAATCAAACATAAATTGAAAGAAAAATGAATAGAAGAAAAAAAGTTTATAATTGTAAATCTCTTTTTATCTCCTATCGAATATTATTGCAAGGTAGAGGTTTAATCTTGCGTTCTATTGGATCTCTTGATAATTTCTTCATGTTTTCCTGATTCATGGATCAATATCGTCACTTCTGGACATTCTCCATGTCTGGAATTGTCTCCAAAAGGCTACTCCCACCAATTTCCTCAAAAAATTTCCTTTTATGGTATCGTGCATCAAACCATGCATAACCCAAAATCTCTAGAATTCATAAATTTGGATGGACTGAGAGAAGCACGGGCTGTTATAGTCTTGTACATGCCTTTTGTTCTTTGAATCTTTATTTTATGTTCTATTTTCATCTGAATTCTTTTCCTTTAAGTCCATGAAGGCAATTATATTATGTAAGAACACTTGAAGAAAATTAAATATCAAATATAACATAAAAGTATAAAATATCAAGTAAAAATACATCAAATATGAGGTATAAATATGGTTAATTATGCATATATCAAATATCCACACACTTAAGCATTTGTTTATCCTTAAGCAAACCACATCAAAATTATAAATTTTACAACATACATCCTTCATCACTCTTGATTTGTCCATTCATAATATACATCATCATATCCTATTGAATCAAATTTACATACAACTAGAGTCAAGCTATCTGAAGTTAACTTTCTAAGTCAATATTAATAGTAATCACATCATAATCTCATTGAAGTCAAAAGCATTACTCTTTACACCCTCACTAAGATGTCACTCAATGAACTTAAGTGTTCAGGGTGAAAAGTATCAAAATTCTCAATCAATAAATAATAGAACTCTTACCATAGGCTTACAATAAAATCACATCTCCACTACTTATTTATAAATTAGAAGTAAAAATCCAAAGGTCTTTATACAAGTTGTAATTGGGCTTAGGTTTGGTATGATTGGGATAATAAAAAAGAGTTAATTTAAAGGAAATTTACTAAAGGAAATATTACAAGAATTATTTACAAATAAACACATATAGGTCCTTTCATCGCAACTTTATTGGTACCATAAACTTATTCACAATTTTTTTACTCATATAATAACTCTTTTTAAATAATTAAGTATTTAGTACTACAATTAAAGAAATAATGGACCTTTCAAGAATTTCAAGTCTTAACAAGTAAATAATGTAAATAACCTTCAAGGTTCAAAATAATAAAAAGGCTTCAAAAAAAATGGGATAAGGGTTAATATGTGGGAATAATCAATGAAAAAGGCTAAGGCTCAACTTGTTTATTCCTAAAAGATAATTTTATGGGTGTGGTAATTATTAATGAAATAAGTTAAAACAAATTGTTGAATTTAAGCGCCTTCATCATGTCAATGCTTTTAATTTAACAAATATGGTCTTAATATGCATAATAAAAGCAAGTTCTAGAATTATTCTACCACACATGATAGCATCTATGAAAGAATAACAAAAGTTTAAAAATTTAGAAAATTTTGTTTTTAGGCTCAAAAGCTCATGAAAAAGATGGGTATTATGTGTGTAAATACTATGCAATATCATTTAATTTGAATATTTCAATGAATACTAAAAATATTACTTGTAACAATTTTATTCTAACTATCATCCTTTTACATACCAATTCAATCAATATTCCATAATGAAATACAATATTTATGTACAAATTTCAACTAAGTTAAGATATTAGTTAATAAAATTTTATAACCAAGATTATAATAAGCTTAAAGAAATCATTAAAAGTTCATTAAGCCCATCATGCACTTAAAGTTGTACATTGTCCCCAATGTACATAATATAAGCATTTAGAATAAGTGACGTGGTTAAGTTGGTACTTTCCTAAATATGACGATTTTTCTTATTTTTTATTCATCCAATAATAGACTACGTCCTTGCAAAATATATATAAAAAGGGATATCAAGATAAAAGAAAATAACAAAAACAAAAACAAAAAAATATAACTATGAAAAATGAAAATAAAATAACATAAAATAAAATATATCCTAATTCATAGGTTGTCTCCCACGCAGCGTTTGTTTAACATTGATTGCTCGACGTACCCTATACATTGACCCTTATCCTAGGTTTATGATTAGTGTCTTGCTTCCACTCATTTCTCCATATACGAATTTTGTAGCCTGTAAGTAAGCCACTTGTTGCAAAATAATAACAAAAATATAATTTATTAAATTAATAAATCCAATCGCATACATTAATGCCCTTTTTAATGGAAAACTGCTAATAAAAGAGGGAATAACAAAACTCCCTCAATCATCAGTAGACTCGAACAGTTTTTCTTCGAAGAAGTGGGAACCCTCCTTACTTAAGTTCACTACTAATGCTGCACTAGTAGTTTCCTTATTTGGTTCCTCAATTGGTTCTTCCTCAACCACCTCTGTCCAGTCTTCTCCTTTCTGGACAGAGGTTTCTCGCTTATGTTCTTCAATTATCTCCTGCCACTCCTCTACTTTCTCTTCTTGGATGGAGACTTCTTCTTTTTCTTAAAGCTCTTCTTGGAATGTTACTCCATTTATGTAGCCAACCCTTGTCTTGTCTTCACTCTCAAATTTGCATCAGTTAGCTTTCATTTCGATAAGGATTTTCATTAATTTGTCTATAATACTCTCTTCCTCTTTCTCTTCTTCTTCTACTAGGAGCTCTTTTTTGCTATTAAGGGTGATTGTCAATCCAAATTTGGTAGCTCTACTTCAATAATACTAGGCAAACTCCTTTGTATCTCATTAGGTATTATCTTTACCAGCTGATATGTCCGATTCACCAAATTTTGTATACAAGCCTTTATTTCTTGATGCTTAGTGATTAATTCTTGAATGAAATCGACATCATATCTTCCAAAGTTGGCTCATTAAATGGAGGTGACTAGTGCTGTAAATATGCAGTTGGAGAATAATCATTCCATCCAAAAGTGAAAGAGTTACCTTAATCTAAATTGTAGTTATTCCTGTATAGTGCACCTTGAGGTTGATTATACATGTTCGGTTGCTCCTATATATGAGCTAGTGGTCGGCGTTCATGATTGTAGTAATTACTCCCATAAATGTTGCAACATGACATAGACATCGACTAAGCCTCTGAAACTATGTGAGAAACCTTTCTCTCCTATATAGAGATGTCATAGATTGTGAAAACATATTTTAGCTCTCATAAAAGTATTGTTCACTCTATCATTCCGTTATGAGTTGTGACTATGACAATGAATTGTAAATCTTACAATGAACCACAAACTCAAGATCAAGCAAAGAAACTTAAAAGATAATTAAATGAATAAGCCACAAATATAATACAATATAATAAAAATAAAATAAAATAAAATACAAAAAATAATGACTACGGTAAGAGCATTTAGTTGTTAATAATATCAAAGTCCCCACAATAGTGCCAGAACTTGATTGACTTTTTCCAAATTGGTCAATCGAATAAGGAATATGATTACTAGTAATTGCCTTTATCCTATTATCTAGTCTACAAAATCAGGTTTGATTTTTAATTTAAAAGAAAATAAAACTAAAAAAGTAAAATAAATAAGTAGCGAGATTGAATTACAGAATTAAGGAAGCACTTAGTAAACTATCGATATTTGAAAATTAGTATCTAGGTTTGAATCCCCCTAAAACCCTTAACATATTTATCTTTTATTATGTAATTGTTTTATTGATTTATTGGACCGTGGAGATTCTTATGATATGCTAACAGCTGATCTTGAGTCTAATGACAACTAATCCTAAGGTTTTCAACTGAATTACTTAGGTTAAAGTTTATAGTATTGCTTTATCGATTTGTGAATTCCTATATTAGGTTTGACCCTAATTAGGAAGATTTATGTCATTCTATCTCTAGGGTTGCAATCCAATCCTTCTAATTATGGTAGATCTATTCAAACAAGGATTTCTCAATCTTTATGTTATGAAATCATATTATGATATAATATTCTAGATTTATTTTAACATATATAAAACACATAATTGAATCATAATAGATCAATCCAAACCAATTGCATTAATAAAAGAATCAAAACATGTCAAACTATAAATATAAGGTTCATTTAACCTAAACACTAACAAGTCATTTAGTTACATATGATAGAAAACAAAATTAAACATAAACTGAAAGAAAAATGAATAAAAGATAAAAGGTTCATAATTCTATATCTCCCTTTATATCATATCGAATGTTCTTATAAAGTAAAGGTTTGATCTTGTTTTCTATTGGATCTCTTAATAATTTCTTCGTGTTTTCCACATTCCTGGATCAATATCGTCACTTTTGGACATTCTCCAGGTCTAGAATTGTCTTCAAAATGCTTCTCCCATCAATGGCCTCTGAAAATGTCATTTTATAGTAAGTTGCAAGCTTCTGGGAAGATGCACGAGCTAATGCATAGCCGTGTATAACTTAAATCTCCAGAATTTGTGAATTTGTGTGGCCTGGGAGAAATGAACGAGTTGTTTCACGCGCATGCATTCCTTCTTTGCTTCGAATCTTTGTTTTATGCCATGTTTTCATCCAAATTCTTCTCATTTAAGTCCACGAAGGCAATTATACTATATAAACATACTTTGAGCAAATTAAGTACCAAATATATAGTAAAAGTATAAAATATCATGCAAAAATACATCAAATATGAGGCATAAATATAGTTAATTATGCATCTATCAATATTAAACAACGATATTAAAATCAAAAAGAAAGATAAAGATCTTTAGTTGTTGCAGTTTGTTTCAATTTTCAAGCAGTTGAAATGAAAACCTCCAATCTTGAAGTATGTCTGAAGGAGAAAACCATACTCACATGAAAGTAAGCTATAGAATTTTAGCCAATAACACAGGAAAAGGCCACGAAAAACTATTTTTGGTCAACCTCCTACTCTCATTACATGACAAAACCAAAAAACTAACTTCGTTATATAAGATCACTTTAAAAATGATATCATATCAACATTAATTAAAGATTGTAAAAGAGACAAAACCATTTAGTTCCTAGTAGTGAATATAAAATTAGTAGCATTTAACAAATCCACATGGACAATTCTTATATTTATGAATTTTTTTTGTTATCATTTTCTTACTACTTATGCAAATAAATTGAATGTTTCTTAATGATTAGAGGAAAACTTCCAAATTAATTTAAAGTTTTAAAAGGAACACAATTATAAGCTAAAAATGAGAGTTAAAGAAAATACTGCAGATCTAAACCTTCTTTATTAATACTAATGAAGAAAACAAATCAAAATTCAGATTATCTAAAGGTTACAAACTTCATAGCAGCAACTAGTAGAAATAATGTCCATTGTTCATAAAGAACTAAGATCAAACCTAGTTTCTTGATATCACTCCTAATCATCCTTAGATAGGAAAGCCTCGCATTTTTAACTATGAAATTCATAACTAAAAGTGCTCTCTTCTTTTATTTAACTATTATAACATTCATCCCAATATACTGATCTTATTACCATTTCTTAATTATTCTTAAACAAGAACTTTAAAATTATAAAAAAAAAGGATAATTATTATTCTCCAATAGGCTTATATCCTAAACCAGTGGAGGAAAACTACTATAAAATATTTCAATTCCTTTTCTAATAAGAAGAAATAATATCTGGCCTAAATTTTTAGTCCTCGTCATTCTCCATAACTTGAGAAGTCAACCACAACAATTAACTATTGTCATATGCATCTTTCACTCAGACAATTTGTAAAATCATCCTCATTATATTAACACATGTATCCATCAATCATTCAATTGAAGTATTTTCCTAGCTCATCCCAAACTCTATGCTCACAAATACATTCTTTAAAAACCTTTTCTTTTCTTTCTTTTCCATATACAAGCCTTTCCTAGGAAACTCATATGCATAATGACCTTTTTTATTACATCTCGAAAACTTATTTCTATGATAGCCTCATTTAGTTTGCAAATTAAATTGCCTTACTTATTAATTATTGTCAGCTAGTTTAAATTGTTTGTTTCACATATCAAGCTTAGGATCCTAGCTAACTATCTTTTATCGGTTTAGGTTTGGAACACCTTAAGCCTCAAGGTTATACAACTTCTTTAGAATTTGCAAAATCAACGCATAATGATTGCGACCATTAGGAAATTCTCTATATGACCTTCCACTACATGTAGCCATAGTTGAACCAACACTCTATTACCAAATTAATGCAGGAAAACTAAAGGATAGCTTCAACACTAATTGGAAAATGGAAAAGGAACACATTTTAGATTAAAAATAAGAGTTAAGCAAAAAAGTAATATATATGAACATTTCTTTATTAATATTAATAAAGAAAAACTTAAAATTAAATCATACAATGATTACCAACTTCACAATAGCATCCTATAGAAATCAAATCTAGTTCTAAAAAACTAGACACCATAACTAGTCTTTACGAATCACCCTTGAATTTAAGAATTACTTCAGGCGAAGAAAGCATCATACTTTTAACTCTGAATTGAATGTCAAAAAAATAATCACTTTTTTTTTACAAATGAAACATCTACATCTTATATGAATCTTACATAAAACATCTAATTCCACTAAACAAGAACTAACTTAGATTACCAAAAAAAAAATTACTTGTGCTAACCAAAATAAAATTCACTTGTACTATTATAAGGATTCTTACTATTTCCTAACCAACAAGGACAAAATGAAACAAAAACATCTCAATTCATTTTAATAGGGATTTTAATTATGAAAAAGATAACTATTTGTTTCATTCATTATAAATAGATACAACTACTAAACAAACAAATTGCCATCACAAGCTTAGAGATAAAAACATGTTTTACAAACTCAAATATAAAGCATTTACTTTCAAATTTATATCCTAATTATTAAAGAAATAGGAAAAATCATTAACACAAAAAAAGGATTCATTAGATACTCTAAAGGGATAAAGCAATGATGTCACCAAGGATCAATTTATGAAAGTATGACTAGAAAAACACATGTTTTGTTGTAAAAGAGAAATAAGTAATGAGAGTAATTTGTTACCTTAAAGCATGATGTAAACCATTAAAAGAACTTGATTCAATAATTTCGCCAACATCCACTTGAGAAGAATCAGACGAGTTTAGCAGAGCCACTGTTACACAATCATCATCTTTATCATTTTCTGACAGTTGGTTTTCATGCACAGAACTATGTCAAATACATAACAATTGGGTTTATGTTCAGAACCCAGAATAAATGCTTGTTGTGGACAGAAAACAGCAGCAACAATGATGTTTGCCAAGTCTTTGATTTTAACTATGCGTAAGATGCAACGAAGCAGATACAGGAAGATACAAAAAGTCGTAGCACTAATTCCTTTCTTTTTCTTTTCTCTAAGTTTCACGGCAACAAATAAAATTTAAGAGAATAGAAAATGTCACAAGACACTACAGGTATTAGAGACTCTTCATGCTATATGTTACTATAGAACAAATCTATTCCTTTTCCTTCTTTTTGTTGACGATATGTTGTCTTAAAAATGAAAGCATTCAAATTATAATTAAAGTAAAACTTAAACAACTTAGACTTTTTTTATATAATACAAGCACTAAAGAAAAAATATAGTTCGTAAAGTTAAGTGTTTAATGGATATTGTACAAGTTTGATATAACAATCTATAAAATCCAAATGGAATCCCCAAATTCCTAATAGTGATTTTTAAAATTGGCAAGTTAATAAAGCTCCAGATTTCATCAAAAGTATAATCAAAACCTCCAACAATCAATTGGATGATCCAACAATCAATTGGATGAGAAAACAAGTCAAAACAAACCCTAAAATCCCAAACACGACACACATATAAGAACATATTATGAAATCAAATCATAAAGAGAAGCGAGAGATGTCTGGCTAAACTTGAGAGTGTATTATTCGCCGATGAGCTGGGGATTACCATAGACAAAGATAAGCATGTCATCGGCGGGGCCAGAGGGTTGACAATCGACAGTGGTGATGTTGTGATGACACTCAGAAAATTATATTTAACTATATCCTTTGTTCCTTATAATTATTCTTATAATCCTTTTGTAAGTTTTATTATATATCACTTTTTTGTTCCCTAAAATATTATAAAGGATTGTAGATATAATTTAAAATAATAATACTTTAATTGTTGTTAGTTATGACAAAGTTCATCCATTTCGGTCTGATTTGACTCAACCTGGCTCGAGTTAATCAAATTCAAGGTCGTGTTTTGTTTTTTAAATATTTTTAGGTTTCAAGTCAAGCTCGGACTGTCCAGTCCAACATGATCCAATATTTAAAATTTAAAAAAAATGAATTTATTTTTATTTTAAAAAATTAAACAATATATTTAATCGAGTTTGGTTAAGCTGGATTGTGCTCGAGCTCAGGCCAAAAGCCTCAGGTCAGGCATGAGCGCAAATACAAATTTCAAATAGAGCTTAGGCCTAAGCTGGTATGAGTCAAACGCTACTTATTTTCACCCTTAATTATTATTTAAAGTTGCAACAAATTTAATTATTGCTTATAAAAAATTTTATGGCAATGACATTTTAATTTTATTTTCTTTTCAAATATATGACAACAAATTATTATTAACGTTACCTATTAATATTATTAAAGATCGTACTTTAAAAACATGCTCATTATATTAGTTTTAAGCAACACAATTTAAAATGTTACAAATTTAATATTGCCTGAAAGATTTTTGTTTTAGTGTCAATTAAAAAATGTATAATCAAATACAATGATAGTTTAAATGATAATTTTTAGAAAACACAAGTACATTCGAATGAATTGTTAATGCGAAAACCTTACTGTTTAATTAGATGATAATACATCAAATTGAATCTTATCCTGTAATCTTTAGTGGTTTAAATCACTACAAGAAAATAATAAATTACCGACAGAAAATTAGCGACAAAATGCATTACGTCGCTAATTAGCGACAAAATGCATTACGTCGCTAATTAGCGACAAAAATTGACTTTTCTTCTGTAAAGTTGACGGATTCACTGACGGCCAACACATTCATCGATAAACGTGGAAGGAAAATATCCCTATGTGTTTTTTATTGTATTATAGTGATAGAAAACGAGGGTCTGTCGCAAAATTAGTTGACATCAGCTGGCGGAAAAAATAAACAATTTGAATACCGACAGGACAATATTTCCATCGGTAACTGTCGAATTGTCATAAAATAAAACGACATCGTTTGGTTTTAATCCAAACGATGTCGTTTTATCACCAAAGTTTAGAAGACTCGAAGCTCCACTTCTTCTTCCTCCCATCTGCTATTTTTCTCTCCTCCCACCATTAACGTCGTCAGTTCTCTTCTTGGAGTGCTTCCACCTTTAATTTTTACTTCGTTTTTAGTCCATCGTGCATCATTTTCTGGTAACAACTCTATTGAGTTTATTTTGTCTACAAAAAACGAAGTTGTTAGATGTTTATATATATAACCGTCGGTGGGTGGGTGGGTTTTGTTTAAATAGTTGATTTATGTGTTTTTTATTTGAATTGTTGGTTTATTTGTTGTTTAAATGTGTTGTTATTGGTAGATAATGAAAAAATGCAGTTGTTTTGTTATTAGTTAGAGATAATATAGGTTGCTTATGAATTGTTTGATGAAATGTCTATTAGAACAAACATTTCTTTTTATATTGTTTGGTCATTCATTCAAATATTACTCTGAGGCATTTATTCATTATAGTCAAATTTTTATTCCCATAATAAAGTGAATGAATTACTTA
>JANQAP020000588.1:511758-523979 GCA_026874005.2 Erythroxylum coriaceum | reverse complement strand
TTGTAAAAATAACGCAAAACAAAATTGAAGTTGAGAAACACAAAAGTCACAATTGAAAATCTACCAAGAGAATTAACCAATTATGAAGGAAGGGATTTATCCTATCATTAATGCTAATCTAGTCACTTATGTGTTAATATAGTGTCAATTCTAGATTATCGAGAGGTGGATTACTCTCTCTAAAGTTATAATCACTAAGCCCTAATTGATAATCCCTAATTAAGTCGAGTAACTGAAAATGTAATATCTCAATTAACGATCAGCCCATAACCTAATTAGTTCTCAACCCACAACGGGATCCTCACACAGGATCTCTCTCTGTACATTACCAATTTGATTAATCACGTGGTCTATTAAGTCACTTAACTCTCATTAATCTAACCTAATCATTTTTATTCGGTTCCCCTTCTCAGTTTATTATCAAAACATGTAAGCATCGCAATTAATCATAACACCCAATCAAGTAACACAAAAGATAACTAAATTAACATTGAATAAATTCAAAATCCCAAAGAAAAGTTAGAACATCATCATCAATCCAAAACTGATAATCATCATTCTCATATTCATCTTAACATTTAAAGTAAAAGAATACAAAGATGAAAAGAAACAATCATTTGGAAGGGATCAGATGACTCAGGAAAGGCAACAGCTGCGAAGACCCACTTTCTCTCTCCTCCTCTTCCTCTTATCTCTTCTTCCTCCTCTCTCTTAGTGTCTTCCAAATGTGGCAGAATGTGAAGCTACTTTAGGGTTACATCATTATGCCTTATATGGTCTTTGCCATTTAGGGTAACCCTACGATTTTTTGAGGTCCCAAAAGTCCCTCGAAAACTTAAAACCAGAAGGTTGTCTGTGCTATCTGTCACGCAGGCCACGATCGTGGCACTTTATTTCTCCTTCTGTCATGATCGTGGCATAACTCTACTGGTTCTATCACGATTGGCCATGATCGTCACCCTAAGTTCGGTTTTAAGCTTTCTCCGAATCGTCTCCATTCTTCAATATTTTCCCTAAAACACTAGCAAACACATCAAGGCACTTCAAACACATAAAATTAAAGCTCAATAGGGTGCTCTAACCTACAAAACACTCAAAACACAAATATTTAACTAAATAACAAAATCCTAACCTAAACATGCACTAAACATTAAATTTAACCACTAAACACATCATAAACTAGCCACTAAACATTATACTATCTACCACTATCACTAATCAATAATTCATATTTAAGTTCAATTAACAATTAAATAGTTAAATATTCATGATTGTTCACTCTATTATATGATGGACATATAAGAGTAAATTATAAAGGATATAAATAGATCATTCCCTATTGATCAAGATTTATAGTTAATTGACATAATTAATCTATCTAAAGCTTTTATAAATAAGAAAGGTTTCAAGAGACAAAGCAATTTATAGGTTTCATCAAATTCTTTAGGTATGTATTTATGTTTTATATTGCGATAATTATATGTTCTATATCGTATGGCTAATATTTATTTTGGTTCATTAAACTTTATTTCCTTATAATGTTAAGTAATTATATATGGTATCAGTGCTTGTTTGTTTTTCAACATTTAATTTTTTTATTTATTGTCATGAAGATTTTTCTAATAATGGGCAAACTATTTTAGAGGATGTATATATATGTTTTTAAGAAAGGTTTTTGCACAAAATGGAAAAACTCTTCTAGGTTTTGAAGCTCTTCTATAACCAAATCTCCTTTGCTTTTGATATGTGTTTTTAGTTGTTTTTGTTTGAATTGATAATCATATATCACTTAGTTTTTTTAAGATGAGTAAAACACCTCTAAACTTATTAAAATTTCATTATTAGAAGGCAAGATCTTGTCAATTCAGTCGCGGGTTTAAGATGAGTTAAAGATGGATTATACAACCCATCTGAAGGTTGAAGATGACCTATAAAATTACTATTATGCCCTTTATTAAATAATTATAATTTTGTCCAACCTGTATATTTATAATTACCACTTGAATAATTATAGTTTTGTCTAACCTTTATAGTTATATTTTTATCACTTGGATAGTTATGATTTTGTTTGAATTGTATATTTACAATCTTGTCAATGCCAAGTTTTTAAAATTATGTCACTATCAGTACTTACTATTATGCTCATACTTATAAATATATAGCTTTATCCCTACTTGTAAATTTACAATTTTTTCATTAAAAAGTTGTAAATTAAACTAAAATTTTCTTTAGGTGGTAGGAGGAAAATTTTTAAGGAATTTTAGCAATTCATACAATAAGAAGTTTGATCTTTAAGAATAGTAGTTTAATTACATTTATCAAATGTTCTTGTTATTATTTTATAAATGCATAATATTAAAGCAAGATTCATTACTTATGCATAATTTTTAATTTTTATTTATTATTTATTAGTCACTGAAGTGGCCAAACTATAATAATGATATGCATAAAAAATTAGAGGTCAATTGTCTATATTATTTAACAAAATGCCTATGAGTAAAGTAATTGTTAGATTATTGTTGTTTATTATTGCATAGCCTTCTAAATCACCAAAAGGTGAGTTAAATTATTGTATGAGAGAGTAACATAATGGGACTAGATCAATATTTTGATCAAATATATTTGAATATCCAAACATGACATATATGTTTGATTAGCAAAATTTATTTACTTATAATTGACTATTGTTGGCATTTACATTATAATAGTGTATTGTAGCATCCATTGAAAAGGGTATTTTAGCATACTTTAATTGTTTATTTTGAATTTAAATAAAATTGTACATAATATGAGCATTTATAAAGAATTTTTATAGTAATTTGTCTTTATTTGTAAGCTACATCTCTTACTATTTTTAATGGCATAAATCTTTTTGAATGGAGTGAATAAGTCAATTTTCAGTTAGGTGTTTTGGAACTTAACTTGTTATTATTATAGGATCAAACTCCTACTCTTATGAATATAAGTAGTAAGGGAGAAAATCCATATCATAAGGTATCAGAACATTGTAATAGATTGAGTTTGATGTTTAAGTGGATGAATATCACCAACAATATTAAAATAACCATTCCAAAAATTAAAAATGCAAGAGAATACCTGAAGTTTATGGAAGAACGTTTTCATTCTAAATATAAGTCACTTGTTGATACGCTTATGGCATAACTCATGATCGTGAAGTATAATAAATCGCGATGTATGTTGGATCATAATATTGAGATGACTAACATTGTAGTAAGGCTAAAGACAGTAACAATGACAATGGATGACAATTTTATGGTACAATTTATTTTGAACTATCTTTTGAGTACAGACCTCTTCAAATTAAACACAATGTTATGAAGGAAAAGTAGGATATCAATGAATTGTCTAACAAGCTTACTTAAAAGGAAGTAAGATTTAAGAAATAAAGGAATCGTCAGTAAAAGCTACCAAGTTTAAAAAGAAGAATCCTCTTGTTAATGTTACACAAACTAATGAAAAAGGTAGAAAAATATAAATTTTGTAAGAAATTTGGACACTAGAAAAAAGATTGCCTGAAACAAAATGCTTGGTTATAATAAAAAGGTAAATATTTTAATTTTATATGTTTTGAATCAAAATTATATAAAATTCCTCTTAATTTTGGGTAGCTTGATAATGATGCTACTACTCATGTTTCTGATATATTATAGGTATTTCTTATGATCCAAACTATAAACCTAAATGAGAATTTTCTCTTTATAGAAAACTAAATGAGGGTTCCAGTTGAAGGCATAGGAACTTATTGTTTAATCCTTCATCAATTAGATCTTTCGAAAACTCTTTGTGTACGTTCAATTTCTAAGAACCTATTTTTTATTCTAAAACTTGATATTATTAAGTTTAAAGGAGATTTGATACATGGTTTTTTTAATTTATCTAAGAATACCTTATTTATTGATTAAGTTATTTTTACTAAAGGTTTATATAAATCAAAACTTAATAACAAATTTGTTAAATCTTTACTTAACATTTATGGTAATGTTGGAATTAAATGTAATGTATCAGATGAATAATTTGTTTACTTATGGCATAGACGTTTAAGTCATATATCCAAGGAAGATTGATAAAGAATGGGATTCTTCCATATCTAGATTTTATAATCTAAGTATATGTGTGGATTGCATTGTGAGAAAATAAACCATTTTACTAATCTAAGTATATGTGTGGATTGCATTGTGAGAAAATAAACTAAACATAATAAGGAGCCACAAGAAGCAATCAACTTGTTGAGATTATTTACTGTTCTATCTTATAATAGAGAAAAATATTTGTTACCTTTATTGATGACTTCTCATGATATGGTTATGTTTATTTGCTTAAGAAAAAAATCTCAAACACTAGATGCTCTTGAGTTATATATAATTGAGGTAGAAAAGTAATTAAACAAAAAGGTGAAAGTTGTAAGATCTTATAGAAGGGTGAATACTATAGGAAATATGATAAGTTAGGATAATATTCAAGCCCGTCTACAAATTTCATTGAAAGATATGGCATATATGCCTAATATACTATGCTAGTCACACATCAATAAGATGTTGTGAAAGAAAAGAGTAATAGGACATTGATAGATATAGTTAGGAGTATGATAACTATTCAAAACCTAAATCCTTATAGATGTATAACCTTAAAATTGCTATGTATTTATTAAATAAGGTCTCAAGTAAAGCAGTTTCAAAAACTCCTTTTAAATTGTAGACTTGAAGGAGACCTAGTTAGAGACATTTGTATGCTTAGGGTTTCCCAAAAAAGGCAAGGATCTATAATCTTGAAAGGAAATTATATTCTCAAATGATTAGTTGTTACTTTATATGATAAGCCCCTCTCCTGAAACTACTATACGGCCTGCCCGACCACCCACAGTGGCCCTCCAGTCGATATCTAATCCAGCTAAAAAGTTCTCGTAGATCTAAGCCTATTGCCCTTTTAACGAAAAGCTTTAAGTCAACATTAATAAATATAAATAGTGAAGTTTTTGTCAATCATTTTATTAAAAATTTCGATAACATAACGACGCATTTTCTATAGTTCCAGAATTTTCAAAACCCCTAAAAATGTTCAAAACATTTCTATAATCACATCAAATTCTCTACTACAAATTTTGAACTTTAAGTCCACTCACAAGCAACCTCAAACAATTAAATCAATTAATTTTAAAAAGGCTAAAACATATTCATGTATTTAATTTAAAAACATTTATATACATGCATTCTTTACATAAAAATACATTCAAAACATATTTATAGATATGCAATAGTTCACAAAAAGTATTTACAAGAAAAAAATGCCTACACAGCAGCATGTAACGAAGCTAACTACTCATGAGGTGGAGTTCCTACTATTGAAGTCCCTGAGCGTGCACGTGAGAGGTTTTATTTTAAAACATAAAATAAAGTATGAGCCAAATGAGCATAGTGAGTGTTAGATTTTCTATTCAAACCATATTTAACAATTTAAACCTCCCTAAAACAAATTTAACATTACAAATAAAGTAAATGCGATTCCATATTTAAAAAATTTCTCAAATTACCTTTAACACAAATAGTGGCAGCATTTTTATTTTCATAAATTTTCTTACACAACATAGCCCACCACTAATTTCTTTACTATACGGTATCCAAAGCATAAAGTCATGAAGCTAGTTCTGCATCGCTTACCCGCAACTGGATAACTACTAGTTACGAAGCTGGTTCTATATCGTTTACCCGTAATAGGTTAACCGCTATAAACTTGTAGTTATGTAGTTAGTTCTATATCGCTTACCCGTAACAATTTTAACTAGCACTACATATACCTAATATGTGCAGGGGCGACTCACTGGACTACTGACAAATGCAATACCAGCCCCTGTTAATAACTAACTCACCCCAGACATTGCCATGTGCATTTTAGGGTGCTCCAACGAGTAAATCTGTAACACCATCAATTCTTACCATAGGCTAAAATTTTATTTTTTGTAGTACCTTAACTTTTGGCATAGAATTTAAACCATTTAGTAAAGAAAAAGCAACCCATATATTTACAACTTATATTATTTTCGAAATCAATTATAGGAGGATTTTATATTAATAACAATACTATTAAAATTCATAATCATACAGTTTAATGCATGTCATCGATTATTTTGCAAAGAATTTATTCATATAAAACAATTAAAATACACTCACTATTTTATAAATTTATCGTCAAGCACATTCATATGTTCTGTGCCTCTCTTTTACCACAATTCACATTTCAGTTAGGCGTTTATTTCCAAATTCAGAAATAAAGCATTTAAACTATATTTTCGATTTAACTGAATTCGAGATTAGTGTTTAATCACGTAACATGTACGCTAATCATATTTTCGCTTTAATTTCTGTAAGCTAATCTATTGTTCTCCTTTTCAAAATCTAACTTTAAAAATTACTTAAATACTATCTTTTACCCATTCTAACTTATCAATTTCTTCAAAACAATATCTCACCCAATAATTCACTGTATGGCTGAATATGTAATCCTATTAATGTTAACTTTTTGCATTAGATTTTTCATGATAACAACCTTAAAATTTTAGCTTATTTACACTATAACCATAATCAAACTTCAACAACTCACACCAACAACTACATTTCCTCTTAAGGCCAAATTGCCCTTACCACACAGACACACACACAGACACACAAACACACACACACACACACACACACACACATACACACACAGATACATGTTTTAAAACTTATAACATTATTCAGTTCACATAATATCATCCCCAACCATTTAACGACAAAAATCCTCAAACTTACACAACTTCACCTAGTCCAAATTCATCATCTAAGCCACCAATCACTTTCATTTTTATTTTCAACACACTAATTAGCTTCCTACATATATGAATTGAAGTCCAACACATAAAATGAAATCAAACAAATTTTTAATCACAAAACCCCAACCTTGACCAATTCTTTCAAGCTTGAGCTCTTGGTTTACTTTCTTACTTTCAACCCTTAAATATTTTCTAGCTTATTATCTACTACATGGCAAGTCAAAAACCACTATTGATTATAATTAAATCCATCTCACTAAAAAACCCACAAAACTAGTAGCTTAAGCTAGTAAAACTTACCTCTTTTTCTTTCAATCTCTTGAGAAATTGATAAGCACTTAGATTTGATCAAATTTTCTCCAAATCATAATCAAAATCCATTAAAATCAGCTACCCTCTTCTTCCTCTTCTCCTTTGTTGAAATCCACCTTAACTTCTCTTCTTTTCCTTTTCTCTTTCACTCTTACGGTTAACACACCAAAATGAAGCAATTTATGACTAAATTTTGCTTTTTATACTCATTTAGTGCATTACACATTTCATTTTTCTCATTAGTCATCTCTAATGACTCATCACCATGTAATTAATGATTCTTAACTTTTAAGAAATCCTCTAATTGGTCATTAAGTGTGATTCATTAATCCACTAATACTATTTTATACAAAAAGACCAAATTGCCCTTTGATGAATTTAATTCACCAACTAATCGAATTAAATTTCAAAAATATTACACAACCGTCTTATCATCAAATTGACCATGAAATACTCTAATTAGGGTCAATACTTATTGATTAGATGCTTTAAAAAAATTCAAATGGGTTTAAAATCATCAATACCCATTATTTTCCAAAAAGGACATTTTAATCCTAAACTTTCAGAACTCCTAAAATCCATCTAATTGGACTTATTTTCGATCCATTTCAGTATCATTAGACTCTCCAGATATTTTTTTATTTTTTGGGGTTGGGTCCCCAAAAATCACTATTCAAGCAAAAATATTATTCACCCAGATCCACTATTCATCCAAAAATACTATTCACCAAAAATAAAAATTTATAGTCAAATGAAAGGAAAAGTTTAGGTTTTTATATTATATGTTACCAAAAGAAATATAAAGGATTTAGATTTTATTATCCAAATCATAATCCTAGAATTGTGAAAAGTAGATATGCTTGATTCGTTGAAAATATTGAAGTTAGCGGAAGTAATGAACGACAAAATATGGATATTAAAGAAGCAAAGGTAAAATGTTCATTTATTAGTAAAAACTTCTTTATCTATATTCATTGCAAATATACTTCCAATAATTAATGAAAATTTAGACAATAATGAACAATATTTAAATGAATGATCAAACCTATCAGGAACTAACTCACAACCACATATTATATATGTACCCATATAGGAAGATCTTAAAAAGAAAGAAAGTCAATCATTTTGAATAATTATAAAGAGAATATGTAGAGTCTGAAAAATGGATTGATATCATGAAAGATGAATTAAAATCCATATAAGACAATAAATTTTGGGACTCGTTGAATTTCTAGAAGGTTTTAAACAAGTTAGCTGTAAATAGGTTTTTTAAACCAAACATGACTCAAATGAAAATGTTGGATGATATAAGGTTAGACTTGTGGTTATACTAAAAAATGGGGTGTCAATTATAAAGAGACATGTTTTAAAAAAAGACTCATTAAAGGTTATAATGGTATTGGTTGCTCAGTATGACTTAAAGTTACACCAAATGGATGTTAAAACAATCTTGCTTAATGGGAATCTTGAAAAGGAAGTATTTATAAACCAATTTGAAGGCTTCTCAACAAAAGGTCAAATAGTGTGTAAACTTAAGAAGTCAATATATTATATTAAACAAGCTTCTCGAAAGTGGTATCTTAACTTTAGCAATACTATAACGTTTTTCAATTTTTAGGAAAATATTGTTAATTGGTATATATGCCAAAAATTCAATCATAGTAAACTTATTTTATAGTTATAGGTATTAATTATATTATTTGTTACTAATGATTTAGGCATATATCACGAGATTATGTATAAGAATTTTGAAATGAAAGATATAAAAGGGGCTTCATATTTGATAGGAATTAAAAAATTTTATGATCAATCACATAGATTGTTGGGATTGTTTTAGAAAGATTATATTGAAAGGATTTTGGAGAAATTTCATATGAATAAATGTTCAACAAGAATTGTTCCTATTCAAAAAGAGGATAGATTTAGTTCCATGCAATGTCTAAAGAGCAATATAGAATGAAAAGAGATAGAATCAATTTGTATGCTTTAGTTGTAGGCAATTTAATGTATCTACACACATGCACAAAACTAGTTATTAGTTTCACGATCAGAATGATGGGCAGATATTAAAGCAACCCAAAATTGTTCTTTAGAAAGCTACAAAAAGAGATTTAAGGTATATGCAAAAATCGAAGAATTATATGCTCATATATTCAGTGTTTAATCATCTATATGTGATTGGATACTCAAATTTAAATTTTATTGGATATCTTGATAGTAGAAAATCTACATTTATCTACATTTAGTTACTTGTTTCCTTTAGCAAATGAAATAATATCATGGAAGAATGCTAAAGCAATCTATCACTTCTTCATCCACTATGGAAGCATAGCTTGTGATATATTTTGGAGTCATTATTCATTTATTTTGGTTTTAAAATTTTATTTTAAAATTTGCGATTGTCGAAAGCTTTTAAAATTTTATTGTGATAATTTTGCAGCTTTTTTTCTCTAAGAATAAAAATAAAGAGTATTTATTTAGAATATTAATACTGATTTGATGATAACAAATTTGTTAAGTAAAGGTTTACAGTTAAAAGACATTTTAGGAACATGTACATAGAATAAGCCTGGGATATAATGAAAATTGTTTATGATGATGCTAGCACTTTGATCTTATTTATGTGATTCTAATTTTATATTAATGATTTCTTGTTTTATAATAGGTATATATTTATATTTTGATATTTTAACATGAAAGTCTACAAGATATAATTGTAGACATGATGAAATTTGTTTGTATTATAAGTATGTAACATATGGATTACTTATCATATAGAAAAGAGTATGTTGTATAAATAATGTACAACTTTCATTACTTACATTTGATATTCTATCATACAAAGTAATTTTTTAAGGTTTATTTTTCGTGCACATGATATTATACAGTTCAGTTTTATCATTATCTTATGATTGAGTCAAATGAGGGAATTAAAATATCGTCAAAAATTGGACTAACCAATTATTTATATATATATTTAAGGTTTCGCTTAGCAGAGTCTCATTCAAGTCTTACATTCAAATGGGTTAGAGAGACAAACTCTATCCTCTCTCTAACCTTTAGCCTCCAATCCAACTCATAGATCTAAGAAACTTGCTTCCCCTTCCTCCATTACTGTTACTCTTCTTCTTCCTCCCTCTTTTCAGCTTCCTCACCACCCTTTTGTCATTTGCTTTCCGTCAATTCTTTCCTTCCTTCCTTCTACTTCAACCGTTCACTACCAACAGATCAGAACTCCAGCAAGGGCACTTTAGTCCTTTCCATTTCCTACCCAGTTTCCAACCTTTCTGGCTTTCCTTTTTCAGTATCTGTCTTCTCCTTTTCAACACTGCAAACTATACAGACCATTTCCCCCTCACAAAACAAGCAACAGACAAGGAGACTTTTCCTCCTTTACCCTCACCCTCTTCCTCACATTCACCCCTAGGTGCAGCTGCAAAAACCCTACTTACCCCAACCTAAGTCCCTACACGCTCTACTATTTCTCTAACACCAATATTAGCAACCCCCCCCCTCTTTACCCAACAACCATCTCCTTACCTTCCCCAACTCCTGCTAACCCACCGATAGAGAGGAGAATTTGAAAGCAAGTAGTGGGTAGTTCTGTAGACCTTGCTTTACATTTCTGCCCCCTAAGACAGAAGATGATTGGTCTATTTTTTTCCTAATAAAGAAACGTTACAAGAGGGGGTCAAATCTTGGGAAAATTCCTTCATTGGATTTTTCTGTGATAGAAGACCTGCTTTTTCGGTCCTCCAAAGATGGGCTCAAACTACTTGGAAGAACAAAGGGTTTGTGGAGGCTATAATCGCAGAGGACAAATACATTCTGTTCATATTTTCCTCTAAAGCACAAGCATTAAAGATAGTAGAAGAAGGGCCATGGCATGTAGCAAAATTTTCATTATTTTTACAGCCATAGCAGCTGGGATTTCAAATTGATTGCAAGGACAAGAGACCAGTGCCAATGTGGTTAAACCTCTTCAATGTGGTTGTAGGTACACACCAATTTGTTTGTGTCCAGAAGCTTAAGGCTATCAAAAGAGAGATGAAAACTTTAATGAGTAAAAGATCTTGCTCCACCCAAAAAGCAGTTACCATAGTCAGAGAGGAATTAGAAATGGTTCAGCAGCAACTTGATTTGGAGCTAACCAATTCAAGCCTATTGAATACCGAAAGAACCTACTGATGTCGTATCTTTTTAAAGCTAGGGATCATGACAACTTAATGGAGCAAAGAGCCAAAGTTAATTAGCTAAAATATGGAGAAAGATGTTCAAATTTCTTTTTCAATTATGTCCTAGCCTGAAGGAATGCTAACAGAATCTGCTCCTTAAAGTTACAAAATGGGGAGGAAATTTCAAATCAAGAGGACCTTCTTAAGGAAGAAAAGAGATATTACAGTAACTTCTATGGATCCTCTCGGAACCTAACTTCTTCAATCACTCTTGAATCCTTTATTCACAAAAAGATCTCCCAGGAACAAGTTGCAGCTCTCATCAAACCAGTGGAAGACAAAGAAATAGAGGAGGTGATGTTTTAGATGCATCCGAATAAGTCCTGTGGCCCTGATGGTTTAATGGTTATTTTTTTCAAAAGACATGACAAGATATTGGACCTATAGTTAAAAAAGCAGTACTAGAATTCTTCTCCAGGGGAATTCTGTTAAAGGAGATCAACAAAACTCACATTTGCTTGATTCCTAAAACCTTTTGCTCCTCTACTTTGGATGACTATAGGCCTATTGCATGTACCAATTTTCTGTACAAGATTATATCCAAAATCCTAGTAAATAGGCTGAAGTTGGTCCTGGAATCTTTGATCTCTGATAACCAAAGTGCATTCTTACATGGTAGAAGAATTGGGGATAACTTTTCACTAGTTCAGGAGTTAATGAAAGGGTAGTACCATCAAAGTGGATTTTAAGAAAGCCTTTGATCATGTTCAATGGGACTTCATCTTACAGACCCTAAGACTCATGGGTTTCCCTGATGAGTTTGTCAATTGGGTTAAGGCTTGTATTACTACTCCTACTTACTCCATTCTAGTTAATGGTGCTCCAACAGATGCTTTCAGGAGTGTAAG
>JANQAP020000588.1:438461-450282 GCA_026874005.2 Erythroxylum coriaceum | reverse complement strand
TCATGAGCTGTCCACTGTCCCTGAGGCCCTGCATATCATTACATATATGTGAGCCACAACCAATATCTAATACCCATTTGTTATGATCAGAAATAGTATTAACCTCAATACAAACAAACCTGAAGGAGCTGGGGCATCTGATGTTTGCTTCTTTTTCAAGGACTCCAGATAAACCTCACAGTTTGGCTTCTAGTGACCATTCTTGCCATAATGGAAGCAAGTTCCTTTCGGCACAAATCAATCATTCATATAATAACCATGTACCTTGTGAGTAGTCTCCTTCATTCTTCGATCTTCTACTCGTCTGATTGTTGCAAACCACAATGACCAAAACAGACTGTCTCTAACGATATCTACGCAGAGATCGGAGAAACCAACAGAATCAAACTCTTTGATCTGGAAATGGCTAGAACAAAGACAAGAGTGCTAGCTCTTTTCTTTGTTTTATGGAGAGCAAGAACGTAGAAGCAAAGAGCAAAAATGTGAAAGCAAAATGGAGAGGAAGAAGATGAGAGAGTTAAGTAGCTTACTTTACAATTCTCACGATCTTCTTTCTTTTACTTGCTTTTGATTTTTGTGTTTTAGTATTTTTGTCTATTCTCCTTTAAAGACAATAAATGCCTAACTTTAAAACACCCTCCCTCATCTTCCACGTTAACACATATTATATATATATATATTAATTATATATATATATATATATAAATGGTGAGGTAGTCTAGTCACACTAGAATCGATCCTATCGAGTTCCCGGTGTGGAAAAAACACCGAAGACCTATTTCAGTAATATTGATGTCGCGATCTCATCGGGACATATCCCGATCTCATTGGGATCCATTTGGTTCTATTGCTCTCCATATAATGAATCTCTATCCAAAACCATTTTACGAATCCTCCAAGTCACTTTTATGCGTGTGACTCATTAGGTTCCCAGTTATGTTGGCCACTTAGATTAACACTTAATCCAAGCAAGTCATGAGCGGCGTTTAGCAACACATCATGACCCCCAATTGACTGGAAAGTAAGTGGTTTAACGAACGAACTCGTGCTCATCATGAACCATCTCACGAACCCTCCTATAGACAATTGATGTGTAATTCATCCTTTCACCATGCTATACCCCACTTGGTTGTGAGTATGGGCAAAGTGTCAACTCTCACTAGACTTACTACATCAAATCTAGGCCAAGTGATATCAGTTCTCGTCTTGGGACTCATTACTTTATATATCATTGAAGACATTCTTTATGACACTTATACTCCGGCCAGAGATTTGCAAGTAATGAACCTGACAAGAGGCCGTGGGTATCATCTTCTGCTATTACAGAAGTGGTGAATCTTCTATTGGCTACTCAATTACTTTGGAATATCTCAAGCTTTACCTAATCACCACCCTATGAGCAACCTCTGCAAGGCAACAAGGAATGGAGTCAAAGTACTGAATCAATATCTAATATATCCTTGAGTATCTCAAATTTAAGGATACTTGCACCATTGCTATGATGAGATTATCATTGACATTAGAATAAGACATCGATGTGATGATCTCATGGTAGGTCATTCAATGTACTTACTACCTCTAGTAAGCATCCACATCTCAACTCCAAACATCTCATGTTTACAGTTTTTGAGATCTACTGCTTTATCAAATCAAAGAGTTTGACATGTGTTAGTCTATCTGGATTAACGATGTCTAGTCTCATTAATCCTTGACTAAGAATAATTTAGATACTGACATAATTGCGTATGATAGGAATCTCAGTAGTATGATCACATCATAATTTCCTTCATACTATGTCATATATCATGGACTTTATTAATTTGCTTATAGATCAATATCAATTCATAAAGAATGAACACCAAATTAATGAAATATGCTTTTTTTATTATTGAAAATAAAGTCTGTACACAACTTTGTACAAAATGCCCTAAAGGCGATTGCCTTCAGGGCACTACTCTAACATATTCAATATGATTCATAAATAAGAAACATATTAATGGTCCAATAATAATGTCTTAGTTAAAGACAAATCCTATCAATATAATTTATTCATAAATATATACTACAAAATAGAATTAACATAAGCATAAACATAAATGAGCTCACAATGTCATCATAAATCTCAGTAATGGTATCTCATAATATCCATTCTTTCAACATGTTCTTTAAAGACTTTCGATGCCAATTATTTTATCAAAGGATCTGCAATTATATAATTAGTGCTAATATGTTGAATTGACATTGTTTGTTTCTAAACTTCTTTTTTGACAGACAATTATTTTAATTCCATATGTTTAGCACCTTTGAAATACTTGTCATTCTTTGAAAAGATAACTACTGCAGAATTATCACAATAAAATTTTAACGGCCTAGCAATACTATCAATAACTCTAAGTCCCAAAATAAGGTTCCGCAACCATAATCTTTGAATTGTAGCTTCAAAACATGCTACAAATTTAGCTTCCCTAGTGGACGTAACAATGATAGACTACTTCGTACTTTTCCAAGAAATAGCCTATCCAGCTAATAAGAAAAGGTAGTCAAAAGTGGACTTTCTAGTATCAATGCAACTGACAAAATCAAAATCTGAACATCTAATCACTTCCAAATGCCTGAATCTCCTATAAGTGAGCATATGATCTTGAGTAACTTGTAGATATCTCAAAACTTTCTTTGCAACTTTCCAATGATTCAATCCAGGATTACTTTGATACCTACCCAGCATATTAACAGCAAAACTAATGTCTGGTCTGGTGCAAGTTTGAGCATACATTAGGCTTCCATCAATTGATCCATAAGGAATATTTGCCATTTGCTTATGTTCCAATTCATTTTTTGGACACTGATTAAGACTAAACTTGTTTTCCTTCTAAATTAGAACTACCATTGCAGAACAATTTTTCATGCCAAATCTCTCTAAGACCTTATTAATATAATCTTTATGAGATAAGTCTAATAGTCTTTATGACTTGTCATGGAATATTTCAATTCCTATCACATAATTGGCTTCTCCCATATCTTTCATTTCAAAATTCTCAAAAAGAAATTTCTTGGTGTTGTGCATTAAACCAAGATCATTAGTAGCTAACAAGATATCATCAACATAAAGTATCAAAAATATGAACTTACTTACTAATTTTTAGATACACCAAGTAATGATGTTTTCTTTAAATACAAAGGAGGTAATAGTATCATTAAACTTAAGATACCATTGCCGGGAGGCTTGCTTAAGTCCATATATCGACTTCTTAAGTTTACACACCATGTCTTCCTTTCCTTCAATTGAAAAGCCTTCAAGTTGACCCATATACACTTCTTCCCTTAAATAACCATTAAGAAAGGTTGTTTTCACATCTATTTGATATAACTCTAAATCATATTGAGCCACTAGTGTTATAATAATTCTAAAGGAGTATTTCTTTCAAACAGGTGAAAAAGTCTCCTTATAATCAATGTCATCTTTTTGAGTATAACCTTTGGAAACAAGTCTAGTTTTATATCTTTCAATATTGCCATAAGATTCACATTTGGTCTTAAAACCCACTTACATCTGACTTTCTTACAAACTTCAGGCAATTTGACTAAATCCCAAACTTCATTTTTCTCTATAGAATTTAACTCTTCTTTCATAGCATTAATCCATTTAGTATAATTAATACTTTCAACAACTTGTGAAAATGAAACTGGATCATCCTTATTTCTTAGGTCAAAATCTGACTCTTGTAGATATACCACATAATCACTAGAAACAATTGGTTTTCTAGGTCTTTGAGACCTTCTTAATGTTATTTCTTGTGGTTGTTCTACAATTGGAACATTAATTGCAGGTTCAATAGGTTCATTAACTACAGGTTTGATCACTTATTTGTTGCTCCTGTAAATTGTCAAACCATTTTAAAACTATAGGAGTAATATGTATTAAAGAAGTCAATAGAAGAACTTGAACTTTTATTTCTTTAATAACTACATTACGTGGTTTTTCAACACTCCCACTGGTTTCACCATTATCAATAAACCAAGCATTTTTAGTTTCAAATTAGGATAATAAAATCTATACCCTTTAGATTTTTTTCGATAACCAATAAAAAATCCACTAATTGTTCTTGCATCCAATTTCTTTTCATGTGGATTATAAATTCTTACTTTCGCTGAACAACCTCAAACATTTAGGTGCCTTTGACTAGGTTTCCTTTCAGTTTACAGTTCAAAAGTAACCTTTGGAACTACCTTATTAGGAACCCTATTTAACAAGTAAATAGTGGACCTCAATGTATGTATCCACAATGATAAGGGTAAAGACAAATTGCTTAACATACTCGTAACCATATCCATTAATGTATGATTACGCCATTCTACCACATCATTTTGTTGTGATGCACCTGGCATTGTGTATTGAGCACATATACCATGCTTTTCAAGAAATTTGGCAAATGGACCTAGACATTGTCCTGACTCATTATATTTGTTGTAAAATTCACCACCTTAGTTAGATCTAACAATTTTCACCTTTCTATCTAATTGCTCTTTCACCTCATGAACAAAAACCTCTAACGCATTTGTCGCTTGAGTCTTCTTATTCAATAAATAGACATATTCATAACGTGAAAAGACATCAATAAATATGATGAAATACTTTTCTCCACTAAAAGATGGAGCATTGAAAGGTCCATATATATCGGTGTGTATAATTTCCAGAAGATGTGTGCTTCTTATGGCTCCTTTCTTAGTGTGTTTGGTTTGCTTTCCCTTAATGCAATCCACACACACACACCAAAATTTCATTCTTTAACGACCTTTGTAGTTTTTCTTTAGAAATATGACCAAAACATTTATGCCAAAAGAAAGTTAAACTTTCATTAATTAAACCATGTTTAGTACCAACATTATGATGCAGGGTTAGTAGGGTTTTAGCAAAATAGTTATCAAGATTTAACTTGTATAGGCCATCATAAAGAATACCAAAACAAATAAGGCAATTGTTTTTAAATAAACTGAAACATACATTCCTAAATTTGAAAGTATAACTAATAGAATCAAGTTTAGATAAGGAAACTAAATAACAAGAAATAAAAGGTACATAAAGTGTTTGAAATAAACCTAAATGATGTCCAATATCTAAAATTAAACAATAAGTTCCTATAGCTTCAATTGGAGCTTTGACACGATTCCCCATCAAAACAAACTTTTCATGTGGGTTGTGGTTTAGGTTGTAATGAATCCCTGCAAGGTATTCGAAACATGAGTGGTACATCTAGAATCAATCCACCAAGTATTATAAGGAACGTTAGCCAAATAAGATTTGAAATATACTAAAGCACTAAGCTTACCTCTCTTTTTGAACCAGCCTTTACGTTTTAGGCAAACTTTCTAATAATGCCCATGTTTCTTGCAAAAATGGCATCTATAACCTTTATGTTCCTTCTTATGAATCTGACTAGCGGATTCATTAACTTTATATGGTCCTTTCTTGCCTTTTCCTTTGCCATAATTTTGTTTGGGCTTCTTTCTGGCTCCTTAATGACCTACCAAATTAATGGTATGGGTCCCTTGATTCTTAAGCCTTGTCTCCTCTTGAACAATCATACTAGTCAAATCATTCACATTCCACTTATCCTTTATAATGTTATAATTCATTTGGAATGGTCCATATTGCTCAAGAGGCAAAGAATTAAGAATAAACTGTCCTAGGAAAAATTTATCAACATTCATTCTTAATATCTTTAGTCTTGCTGCTATATTTGTCATTTCAATTACATGTTCACGCATGCTTTATGAACCATCAAACTTCATAATGGTCAACTTAGCCATTAATTTCCCCATAAGTGACTTATCAGTAGTTTAGGAACGCTTTTCCACTAATTTCATAAATTCTTTAGCAACTTTAGTGTTGGGAAGAGTTGTCTTAATGTTGTTAGCAACAATCATTTGCATAAACATTAAGCTCAATCTGTTTGATCTTTCCCAAGTTTTATAGAAAGATTTCCCATCGGCAGTGCTTGCATCAATAATAGCAGGTAGTTTCTTAACTTGGAGTGTCAAATCAAGACATAATACACTAAGGTGAAATTGGACTTGTTCACACCATTTAGAGTAATTTAATCCATTAAAGGATGGAATAGATGAAGCAACTAAATTAAAGTTAACAGAAACTTTAAAACCTAATAGAATGCTCACACATTAATTCTTTGAGTCATATTTCTTAACACTTAAATAAGATTTAAAACAATTATTCCATATAAAACCTTTAGTGTATATCTAAGATCTCCTTTGGGTGATTCTAAGATATACCATATTACAATAATGATGCTAATTTTACATGACTTAATTGTTAATTAAATATACCTCAAACAACATGCTAGCTATCTTTAAATATACTAAACACATTCATTCTAAGCATATAAATTAACACTTCATGTCCATAAATTATAAAATTAATTAATTAACCTTTGGGCAATCCTAAAATATTTTATAATTAGTGAACTTCAAATACCCATGAATTCATTATATCATTTTTGTTAATAAGCATCCATAAATCATAAGTAATTGAATTAAAATATTTCATAAATTAATATTCATTAAACATTAAGGTTTGGCCACTTTGGTGACTAACAAACTATCATAAATATGAATATTAAAATTATACATATGCATAAATAAATCATACTTTAATCAGCAATTCAAAAGCAACAAAAGCTGATCATAATATCTTAAGAGTAATAGTAAAGAGACGCAAAAACTCTTATTTTTCCTTATTAGCATACAGTATATCTTGAAAAGATTTACCCTAACAATTGCTGCTTTTCTTTTATTTTCGTTATCCTTTTTTTAATTAAAAACAAACATTGTAATACAAATCTCATGAAAGGATTGCATGAATTACCCTAATCTACACATTTTCGTGCAGCTGTCATTTTCTTTTCATATTTTCACAGTAATCCATTTATTATTTAAGGCATACACGAAAATTGAGAAGAACAAAAAATATATATACATATTTTATAAAGTTCATGAACCCATCTCATACTTATCTACAGACACACACACAGACACACACACACACACACACACACACACACACACACACACACACACACACACACATACACACACACACATATGCAAGGCAGTCATATATGAAAATCGAGAAAAAAAAAGAAAACACCTTGGGCCCCTCTTCTATTATTGTCAAACTTTTGTCACTCTTTCAAGATAATAACATTGATTTACTTTAAAAACTTTAGACATCATAAACTAAATGCACAGAGTATAAGAATCATTATTAAGGAGAAGTTGTGAGTTAGGATATTTGAAAAACTTTCTCGAATCGCATTTATGTTTGAAACAAAACCAAACACATATGTGACTTCATTTAGTAATAAAGAAGAAACTAACATTGTAGCATGAACCGTAAACTTAAGATACGATGAAAAAATGCAAAAAGCAATTATACGATATCTTTAATAGAAAACATAGAATTTAGAACTAGCCTTTGATACCACATGTAAACTTAATTTACTGCATAAACATAATCACAATAATCCTTTAATCCAGATCTCAAAATTCTATGTTTTACATCAAAATATAAATTACATACCTTGATCCATGAGTTTTTTTTAATCGTACGTGAGAAAAATCCTTCCAAATGATTGAATATAGAGAAACTTGATTTCTCTTCTCTTTCCTTTAATAATCCTACTTTCTGATGGTGAAAAATAAACTGAGGTGTGTGGGTGAGTGAGAGGACCAGTTTCAAATAAAACAAGGATATCTCTGAACTGTTCCTATCAAATGATAAGTTTAAAATAAAACCTTATCTTACTTAATCATCATTATCTTACTTAATTAAGATGACCAATTAGAATTTAGCACGTAATATTGATAAAACCATAATTATTTAATGAGCCACATAATAAATATATAGGTTTTTACGTAAATGACCAACCTATTTGTTATCCCTACTATCTACTCCACCATTATTTTAGCTTCAGACACTTTTTGCATCATCTGAACCTACTTCTCTTTATCCTTCAGCATAGAGGTGGTTTGAAGCAGTTAGTGTTCTTTATTGCTCAACAGGGCTTTCATCTTGTAACCTCTTTGTTTAATTCTTCCAACTTCTTCCTTGCATTAAAGAGTTGTAAATCTTTCTTTTATAGAACTAACTAGAAAGAGGCCTGCTTAGATTTCAAATGTTGAGTTTCTAGTTTAATTTCCATAAACTCTGACTCTTTTACTAAAAGAAGACCCTGCTTTCTTCAAATTCAATACTTCTCTGCTTCAGTTCTTATTTTGGAAAAGAATTCTCATCAATTTCATATTTTAGAGATGATTTCTTCTTCCTTAATTCACCCCCTACTATAAGTTACTTATCAATGGCTAAGTTATGTTCAGGGTTCTTATTCTAAGCCTCCACTACTTTAAGTTTCATCCTTTCACTCTTAGCTTCTACCTGGCAATTTTCAAGCAACTTAACATAAGACATTATGCTTTTCCTTTATTATTCAATTTCTAATAAGAAATAGGAAAAAGAAAAAGCAATTCCAAACATTTACTATCTTTGGATAAGCAAATAGTTGAACATTTGTGCTTGATACCATCTAGCACAACATAATGGATTTCCTTTTAAATACAAGTTATGTTGAGATGGAAGCGCCTAAAGGAACTCTAGCTTTGAAAGATTGGAAATCATATTGTAGGATATATATCCATGATACACAACCAAAACAAGATTGCAAAATGAACAAAAAACAAACAAGGTGACAAGCACAAGCCCAAAGTCTCACAAGACCTAGTGCTTAAAAAAATCTTACTAGTTATAAGAATAGTCAATATGGATAGAGAAACTTAAAACAATCTAATAATCAAACAGAAAGGTAAACTCATGTAAGATGGGTAAATTATGTACAAATCAATATAAAATACAACTTACCTATTTTAATTAATAGGAAGAGAGGAGATGTGCAGAGAATAAATAGAAAATATCTATTTATTGTGAAAAGCATGGTACCCATACTTTATCCAAAAAAGAGAAAAAGAGAAAAACAATACCCTTATTTAAACCAAGACTCAAACAATAAGTTTCCTCTAGTCTTTTCCAAATTACACTGCTCTCTCGTTGCTATTCTCATTAAAAAAACCATTTTCTCATTATTATAGGACTCAAGATTACCTAATCTTACAATAAAATTATACGATTTTCAACTCACAATTAAAAGAGAACAAGTAAAACTTACAGTATAATTGTAAAAGAAAATCTTCTCTAAAGTATGCCCGATAAACCTTTAGCTAGGCAACTATGGACAAATTGCCTCTTCTAAGCTCTAACACCTTCAGTGTCCCAAACAGTAGCGAAGACAAAGGTTTAGAATCTCACATTGACAACGACAACGGTATAAGTGTCAAAATCTATCCGTGCTCGAATCACAAGCACAGTGGAAAATATAATTTTATGGATTCTAATCAAATCTTGATAATTGTAAAGCTTGAATACAACACGAATTGTAAAGTATGAATCATACCTGATTCGCGTTTCCAGTTGAAATCTTTCAACAAATTCGTCACCGTGTCAACTGTTCAATCGTCCAGCCTCTAACGATATCCACAAAAGCAATTTCTCAACCTTTTGAGGAGAAGAACAAGAAGTACTAGCTTCTTTATTAGTTCTTCATATTAATAGAAAAATCATAAAGAATTTTAATTTCATTAAAATTAAATTCTTGAATTATAATTAAAATCACATTCTAATTATAATTAATTTAATTATAATAAATTCAAATATCTCATATTTGATCCCTAAAGATTCTTAAACTTTGTAATTAAGTCCAAATTAATTAAATTGATTTTTCTTTCACAAATTACTCTTTGATGTGTGCCCATTACGTTCCTAATATATTGGCAATGATTATAAATTATAATTCTAATTTACAATTAGAATCAGATAAATTAAAGCTTATTTTAATTTATCTCAATTCTCCGATTAAACAATTTATAATCATATATCAAGATTGACGTCTAATAACATGTCATGATCACCTAAATATCAAGAAAAAGTTTGACTTAATCTGTCCATGTATGATTATGATGTATAATTTAATCCTTTCGTCATTTAATATTTCCATTAAATAAAGTATGGATATAGTGTATACTCTTTTGGTCCAATCATGTTCGTTCCTACTAATTAGTAATTGATTTATAATTGAAATTTGAAAACATCATTTTCAAATGTCAATTCACTCTGGCCAGAGAATTCCATAAATCACTACTAATCAAGAACAGTAAAATATTCTCTAATTACTTTAGAGTGACGAATCCTATATTTACTTACTCAATTATCTCCGTATAATTCATATTGCATCCAAGTACTACCGACTGAATCATCCTAGGATGGTTCATAAGTAGCATCCAAATACAGTAATTGCCACATGAGATATCTTAGTAATCTCAAGTCTAAGGATCAATTATACAACCATCATTATGAAAAAATCCACAGACACTTAAGTAATATTTCATTTGGGATTCTAATAGTCAGGTCAATTCAATGACTTATTCTCTAATAATCACTCACACATTAGTTTAAGTATCTCCATACTTTAATTTATGAGATCAATTACTTTCTTCATAAGAAAGAAACATAATGTGTGCTAGCTTTGTCGTTTCAACAATATCCCGTCTTGATGAAACTGCAACTAGGAACATTTAGGAAAAATACATAAATGTAAATTGAATCTCATAATTATGATCTCATCACAATTTCAATTACATAGTAATTATTCCAAGGATTTATCTTCAGTATTAAAATATCAAAAGTAATTAACTTAATAAAAAAGATAAAGAATTTGTTTTTCATTAATAAATAAAAATAATGCCATACTTCAAATTGCATCCAAATGATTGGCTGCAAGAGCATAAACTAACAATCTGTCACTTGCACTAAAGTCAATTGCTTATGTATTTAATACCATATCCATCCATATGTCGATCATGTCTCTTTTGAGACTATGGCTTAATGAGAGGATCTGTAAGATTCTCTTCAGTAGAAACTCGCTCCAACACTATATCTTTTTGTTCCACTATCTTTCTATTTAAGTGAAATTTCCTGAGTACATGTTTGGACCGTTGATGAGACCTTGGTTCCTTTGCTTGTGTAATAGCACCGTTGTTGTTGTCATAGTACAATACTATAAGCTTAATAATGTTAGGAGCCACTCCAAGTTCAGTAATGAACTTCTTGATCCAAACCTCTTGCTTTGCCGCCTCTGACACTAAAATATACTCTGCCTCAGTCATTGAATCTGCAATAGTTGGTTGTTTGGAACTCTTCCAGCTTAGCGCACCACCATTTATTGTGAAGATGTACCCTGACTGTGAAAAGACATAGTTCATACTGCATCTAAGTATAACTCATACTGCATTCGTATAGTTCATATTGCATCTAAATACTACCGACTGAATCATCCTAGGACGGTTCATAAGTAGCATCAAAATATAGTAATTCTCACACAAGATACCTTGGTAATCTCAAGTCTAAGGATCAATTATACAGCCATCATTATGAGAAAATCTATAGACAAATAAGTAATATTCATTTGGAATTCTCATACTTGGGTCAGTTCAGTGACTTATTCTCTAATAATCACTCACACATTAGTTTAAATATCTCCATACTTTAATTTATGAGATCAATTACTTTCTTTATAAGAAAGAAACATAATGTGTGCTAGCTTTACCGTTTCAACAATATCCCATCTTGATGAAACTACAACTAGGAACATTTAAGAATAATACATAAATGTAAATTGAATCTCATAATTATGATCTCATC
>JANQAP020000588.1:413519-430752 GCA_026874005.2 Erythroxylum coriaceum | reverse complement strand
CAAAAAAAATTGTAAAAAAGTTGTAAACTTGCTCTCTCTTTTATTACATAGGAAAGAGTATAATTGAGTTTTAAAGGTTAAATAGTTACCTGATTGATGAAAACGCTCCACCACAGGAGCGTTTTCTTTTTTGGTTGTTTAAAGACAAACAGCCAATGCTTCAGCTGCTCTCCAATCAGCTAAAAAAATAGCTTATTGGCAACTTACCAAACGAGGCCTAAAAATAAATAAGTCAAGTGGGAGAAGCTGTCTGGTGCGTGCAGTCACTTCTTCGAGGACCAGATCCAGAGAACAGTGGGCGTGTATCTCATTCGTGTTTATCGTTCTCGCAGGCGTTACACCATAATAGTCTCTGCGCGTCTTCAACATTCCCACGGTCACCGAATCATCGGGTAACGTTCACAACTCTCCATGTCGCTCACGATGCTCAACCATCAGGTTTCAAACTGTCGAGTCTCAAATCGTCGCCCCATCTGCTTCTCTATTTCTCTTATTGTTGCCATTGTTCACCGTTGCTCCTTTTTTGTTTTGCTTCACTTCGTCGCCTGTGTCATGCCTCCGCCTGGGTCCCCATTTAGGGGCATTAATTGCCCAGCAATGCCTGGCTTCTTTACATCAATGGCTATGCCATTGGTTACTCCATTCAACCAGTGAATGTACAAACCGCTAGTGAGTTTTCTTAAAACAGTGATTCCACAGGCAAAACATAAAAATAGGAATTTTCAAAAAAAATATTTAAAAAGATTTCAAAAAAATAAAAATAGGCAGTAAATGCAAAAACTGATTCGCGAAGCAATAGGGTATTAACACAGGAACAAAATTGCAATCTCAACTCAAAACTCAGCAGTTTCTAGAATAAAGGAAAGATGCATAATAAGTTTCAGAAAACAGAATTGTAGAACACAAATCATGCAAAAACAATTTTAAAGGAGCAGTCGTGAAATATGTTTTCAGAATCATCGCACACAAAGACAAGGCGAACATAAAATTTTCCAGAAACAGACAAGAACAAATGAATAATCGCAAAATAAACAAAAAGAAAAACTAATCTGGTTTTTAATTAAATCATAACACCTTAATATTTATCAAAATCATCATGAATCAAGCAATTAATCCAAGTTAAACAATTAAAGAAAGCTCTGATACCATTGTTGGAATCTATCTGTAATCAAATCACAGACGTAGCGGAAAACAGAATTTTACAGATTATAATTGGATCTCAACAATTATAAAACTTGAATAAAACACAAATTGTAAAGTATGAATCATACCTGATTCATATTTCCAGTTGAAATCCTTGAACAAATTCTTCACCGTGTCAACTACGAGCTGTTCAATCGTCCAACCTCTAATGGTATCCACAAAAGCAAATTCTCAACCTTTTGAGAGGAAGAACAAGAAGTGCTAACTTTTTTGTTTGTTCTTCCTATTAATAGAAAAATCATTAGGAATTTTAATTTTCTTCCTATTAAATTCTTTAATTATAATTAAAATAACATTCTAATTATAATTAATTTAATTCCAATAAAATCAAATATCTCATATTTAATCCCTAAAATTTTTCAAACTTTATAATTAAGGTCAACTTAATTAAATTGATTTTTCTTTCACAAATTGCTCTTTGATATATGACCCATTAGGTTCCTAATACATTGACAATGATTATAAATTATAATTATAACACAATTAGAATCAAATAAATTAAAACTTCTTTTAATTTATCTTTACTTCTCCAATTAAACAATTTATAATCATATATCAATATTAACATCTAGTAACATGCCATGACCATCCAAATATTAAGAATGTCAAAGTGGTTTGACTTAACCTGTCCATGCATGGTTATGATTTATAATTTAATTATTTCGTCATTCAGTATTCTAATTGGACAGAATATGGATATAGTGTCTATTCTTTTGGTCGAATCATGTTCGTTTATGCTAATTAGTAATTGATTTATAATTGAAATTTGAAAATTGCCTTTTTCAAATGTCAATTCACTCTAGTCAAAGAATTTTATAAATCACTACTAATCAAGAACAGTAGAATATTCTCTTTAATTACTTTAGAGTGACGAATCTTGTATCAACTTACTCAACTATCTTTTTATAATTCATACTGCATCCAAGTACTATTGACTGAATCATCTTAAGACGGTTCATAAGTAGCAACAAAACATAGTAATTCTCACACGAGATACCTTGATAATCTCAAGTCTAAGATAAATTATACAACCATCATTAGAAGAAAGTCTATAAATACATAAATAATATTCTATTTGAGATTCTCATAGTACCAGTAACTTATTCTCTAATAATTACTCACATATTATTTTAAGTATCTTTATACTTTAATTTATGAGATCAATTACTTTCTTCATGAGAAAGAAACATAATGTGTGCTAACTTTACCGTTTCAACAATATCCTGTCTTGATGAAACTGCAACTAATAACATTTAGGAATAATACATAAATATAAATTAAATATCACAATTATGATCTCATCATAATTTCAATTACATAGTAATTATTCTAGAGATTTTATCTTCATTATTAAAATATCAAAAGTAATTAACTTAATACAAAAGATAAAGAATCCCTTTTTTATTAATAAATAAAAATAATGTCATACATCAAATTGCGTCCAATTGATTGGTTGCAAGGACATAAACTAACAATAAGGTCTCACATATCCCTAAGGCTATGTTTGGTTGAGGGTTTATTAATGGATAGAATAGAATGTAACATTATTCTATCGTTTGGGAGGAAGGTTTATAATAGAATTGAATGGAATGAGATGGAAGATGAGAGTTTCATATTACATTTCATTCTATCCTAAATAGTAAAAATAAAAAACCTCCGATTTGGGAAGTTTATTATAGAATGTAAAATGATAAACAACTTTATACTATATTACATTATAAACCTTTCATTCAAACAATGTTTCACTATATTATATTATGAATCATTCCATTCCTCCCAAATAATAATTATATTACATTCTATTATAAACCATACTATTCTATTCTATTATATTCCATTCCATTCTTACCAACTAATTGGAACGGGTTGAAAGCGATAACATAAGAAAGAAAAATAAAAATTATGAGAGAAGAGTTTTGGCAATTAATGTGTGAAATTTGGACGACAATAAAATATTATTTCACTGGGTGCGAACAGTGAAGCCCAACCAAGACTTGAACATGGTCCACAAGACTAAAGTCTCAACTTGAAACACCTGAGCCTAAGGATGGTAATTATGGTTCAATCCGTCCGGTCCGGCTTGACCCGACACCTTTTTATCCTGGATTGACAGGGCTATTGGTGGGCCACGGGCTGGCTGACTCAGTCGAGCTCATGACTCGTTCACTTTTTTTCAAAACGACGTCATTTTTATTTTTTTCTTTAAAAAATTAATGGCCGAATCAGTCAGTCCACTGGTAGTCCAAGTCACAGGCCCACCATGCCCTCGGCCGGCTGGCATACCTACCTGAGCCCTCCGAAAGACCCCAAACGACGTGTCATTCAACACCTTTAACGATCGTATGCACGTCATTTTAACTTGGCACTCATGAACAAGAACCACAAGGGTCCAGTCACTCCAGTCAGCACAATTTCTGCCATACCAACACGCTGCGTATCATCGTTGTCCCTAAACCCCTAAAACCTCCCTAAACCCCAACTCACACACTGTCTTATTGCCCCAATTCTTGTGGTCAAACGCAATTCGTGGTCTCCAATTCGATCTCGAAAATGAGTGGAGAAGACAAGGGTCCTCCAAGCAGAGAGCTGTACGCGCGCCTTCAAGTCTCACCAGACGCCACCAGTGAAGAAATCAAGAAAGCTTATCGCCAATGGGCCCAAGTTTACCACCCCGACAAGTACCAAGACTTTCGAGTATGTTCGTTTGTTTTCTGGTTTATTTGCTTTTCCTTTCACAATCAAGAACCTGGTTTCTGTAAGTATAGATTGCATGGTCTCCTGCCAGTTTGTTTCTTTGAGAGATTCTACGCCACAATTTCTTTTTTCTTGTGCGTGCCTTTATGTGATCAGACATGATTATGCTTACGGGGACATTTGTTTTTGGAGATTTTGGAAATCTGGGGTTCTTACTGTGACTTGTTTCATCAAAAGATTAGTGTTACTGTTTAACATTACCTCTATGTAATTTGTAAAGAATAAAAGAGATGGAAGTTAATTGCGCTACATGAAAATTCTGCCAACGTTTTTTATTTGATAAGTGGTATTATCGAGATTGGGCAATGCTTGCTTTCCTTCGGGTTCTCTCTATGGACATTCTGTGGCTCTTTGTCTCCCTTCTTAACATAAAAAAATCATTTTTTATTCTCCATTGATTTTAGCTATGTTATACAGAATGAAATGTTAATATTTTCATTTGAATAATTGCTGTCAGCTGAAGGAAACGGCGACCCAAAATTTCCAACGGATTTGTGAAGCTCATGAAATTTTAACTGATGAATATAAAAGGCAAATTTATGACATATATGGAATGGAAGGGTTGGCATCGGGTTTGGAACTTGGTCCAAGGCTAACTAAGGTTGAAGAGCTGAAAGAAGAGCTTGAAAGGTTGCGTAGGAGGAAGGAAGAAGAAAAGATGCTGTCTCACACCCGACCTTCTGGCACCATCCTGGCCAATTTGTCTCTGCCAGATTTTTTGGATGGTTATGGCATCGTGAAAGGGTGGGGCGTCTACCTTTTTGTGGTTTCAGTTAATATATCTTTTTCTCGCATCTTATCATGACATAGACAAATACTTTCAAGTCCCATATACTTCTATGAGAATTAGGAAACATTAGGCTATTACAGACATACTAGGCGCTTTTCCATATCTAAAATTTCTAGTTTTCTTGTAATAATCTATGAATTTTTTCACACAAATGATAAGTTATCTGCAACCCTGGATTTACCAATTTGTTTCATTTTATGATGCTCTGGAGTTTAAGGGACAGTGAAGCAATAGTCTTCCCATTAACATAATTTGAGCCTTAAATTATAATGGGAATTCAGTGCTGTGGATTGGTATATTTTGAGAGAATAATGTTCCTTTTACTTATTTTTCCGAACAATTCATTTATTTATTCCAATTTCAGTATGGCTATGTCTAGTGAAGTTCATTCTCAACTATCAAAGCGCAACGCTGTGCAACTTGGTGGAAATTTGCAAGTGGAGGAAAATTCTGGTGGTGGAGCTGCCAATGCTCTGTTCAGACATCAACTATCTTCAGTTTCTTCCATAGAATTTGTAGCTTCTGCTGGTTTACGCTCACTAATTGGGTTACAAACAACGCGGTGGGCATCTATCCTTTTCCCAAAGTTTGTAGGGTGCTTTTGAAATCTTATTACTTTCATTTGATTTCAACATTTTTCTTTTTCTGGTCAGTCAGTTATCTTTACACTCCACAGCAACAATTGCTATGGCAAAGTCTTTAAAGGATGGCTCAATAAATCTTTCTAATACATGGACCCGTCGACTCTCTGAAACAGCTAATGGACATGTAAGGTCTTTTCTGTTGAGTTGAGTTATATCTCCTATTGTAATTTGTACCTGGTAATAATCAAAATTGGGTAGCTTTCTGAATATGTATAACAGCATGAACCTAACATGCAATTAGTTTTTAGTTAATCATTTGATATGTTTTCTGTGGCTCCTGAACTATACAAAACCGTGAAATCTGCAGTTAATCTTCAGTTTTCTCGCAATTCCTGCACCTGACCTTAGATTTTTCTGGGTTTTAAATTTTCTTCACCACAGATACAGCTTTTATTAGGTCCAGAATCATCTGTAGCAGTTGGATGGCAGAAGAAGGATGAGAAAATGTCTGCCACTGGAGAGCTAAAGGTACATATGTTTTTACTAATTAAGCAAGTGAATCAATTAGTTATCCTGCAGAATGTCTGGAAAAGGTGTGTAGGAATAGGCTATTGGTTACATTATGGCTAGTTTGAGAATAGTAAGGCTTATAGTTGCTAGTTGTTGGTTGATTGACTTAGTAGGTAACTTGTAATTCACCGTAAAAATGTTTCTTAGATTCTTAATTCTGTTTCACTTATTTCAAGTTTAAATCTTACTGAAATACCAGGAAATGAGGCGTTTTCTCATCCTTGTGTTACCTCTCTTTCGTTTCCTATTTCTATTCGGTCTAACTTATAGCTTTATTGTTATTGTCCAATTTTCTTATTCTTTATAGTCCGATTTTAAGAGGATTTTTTTTCATCTACATCTTACATTCCCTACTGTAGATTGGTACAAGTTCTTTTGGGGCATCAGCCCATTATACTCATCGCTTTTCCTCAAAGTCCCATGGCCGAATTGGCGGGAGATTTGGAAGGTACTTGTTGGATGTTATGTCATTAATCCATGGAGGCAATAAATATCACTAGTATCTCTATCATATTTATCATTTACCAATATCTTTTGTTTCACCTGGAAGTAAGGTCATGAGCCCTGTACACTTAGGTTAAATCATACTTTTTATATGCAACAACTGAAGAAGTCATGCTTTGAACTGAAGTATTAGTAAATTAGCTGGCCAAGTACAATGACATTCAAATAGATCTTGCATATTATGCTTCATCAAGTAACATAAAGATGCTAAGAGATTTCAATGCCTTTTCATTTTGTATACATTTGTGAAGCTTACTGTTGGAAGATTAACTATATGCTGAATGAGGATGCCATGGAAGTTGTCAATTCCATACATTTGAGTTGGAAACTTCTTAAAAAAATGACGGGTAGATATAGACATTGGCGCTAAGCAAGTTAGAATTGCTATATGAATTATACTTGATATGACAAGTAGCTTCAGGTTAGGGGCTTAAAGGGCTAGTCTCTGTTAAGTTGTTCCGAGCAATTCTAGAGGTAAAGTGTTTACCCAAATAAGCTATTAACTACTCTGCTTACATAGAATAAAGTGTTTTCATCTAGTGATCACTATTCTATTATCACAGTTCTGCACTGGAGATTGAAATTGGTGGTGGGAGGAAAGTCTCTGATTTCAGCACTGTTCGGATGCTGTGTATTGTGGGAATTCAGGTATCATGTACATATATAGACAAATTTTGATTCTGTATGCCAAGGTATTTTCTTCTCTGGAGTGAAATTTCAATTTCTGTCGAACTAGTTTGAAGCACAGAAGTAGCTGTTTGCATTAAACCAAAATCTATATTCTTCTTCTTCTTCTTTGCAGGGCACTTTTTGGAGATTTGAATTACATCGTGGGGGGCAAAAGTTGATTATCCCTGTAAGAAAAGCTTTCATACCCCTTGTTTTTTTATGATAGGTGATAACTGCTTGCATTTAAATATATGTCACATGCTTAGGTGGTGTGGGACTCTTAACAGGAATTTACTCATTCTTAAAACAAATTATTGAATGTTTGAAATTTGCGGAGAGAGAGACCTGTTTTTTGTATGCTATGGAGCTTCTTTGAAATTATTTGTTATTTTGAAGGGAAATTTTAAGGTGAGTTTTAAATTCAGAATCTGTTTATAAAATACAGTATGCTTTCAACTTGAATATTTGAAATAGCTTGAGGATTTACTGCAGTAATTTGCTCCTATTTGCCTGATGGCACTTCATATTTCTGCGCATATTGAAACCAATAAAAGTTTTACCAAATAAACTTAGCTCTATGAAACATGACGTATTGGCATGAGATTGCCTTCCTATCACAATAAAAGGGGCTTGTCTTCTCATTGTAGTGATCATGGTTGAGAAATATTGGCTTGGAAGAACCTAAAAGAAGTTTCCTTTTGCATTTAATATGGTTTATCTGTCTTTCTTTGTTCATTGCTCACGGAATTTTTTTCTGCAGATATTACTTTCTAGCCGATGGAATCCATTGTTTGCTACTGGAGCATTCATGATTCCAACTTCTCTTTATCTTTTACTGAAGGTCAGCCTAAATATCAGACTTATTTTACAACCAGTTGTGCAGTATCTTTTGTTGTGTTATTATTCTTTAAATTTATTTCTAAACATTGTAACTTCTCTAAAATACGACTGTATTCTCATTTTTCTTATTATAAGCAGTCTTTTCTCCTAATTAATCATGCGTTTATGTTGCCTTATAAGTTGATTATTCTCATTATACATCTCCTGAATGCATGGTTTGTGCAGTAGATTATCTGATTTCTATCGTTTTAATGTTGTAGAAATTCATTATGAAGCCTTATTACCTCACAAGGGATAAACAGAAGGCCTTGAAAAATAGGCAGAAGACTTACGCACAGGTATAAATCACCTTTTACTTGACTTGAGCAACTTCTGTTTGTACCTCTTCTTGCTGCAATGCTTGCAGTTGCATAATAGTTGATTCAGACACAAGAAAGTGAGCACTTTCTTCTTCTTTTTTATTTTTATCTAATGGTGCTGGACCATATGCAATACTGATTCCATAAAGAGAATGATCATTTTTTTGTTAAACATCTTCTATCTAGTTGCCTAATACTTGAAAAATGATGGGAAAAAAAACTTGCATATGTTATGAAAAAAAAATCCTGAAATTAGTGATAAATGTCACTTATGGACTAAGCTTTAATTCATTCTATTTATTAGCAAAATTGGCGCGAGTTAATGAATTGTAGTACGTGGTGGAACTTGTATCCATATATTGGGTTAAAACTCTATATGATTAGCAAGGTTTAAATTATCTATTTACTTTACGCAAATTTAAGTATGTTAGAGAATTTAGATATGCTATGAATTGTGCTATAATGACTAGATGATCGGGAATGCTACGAATTATACTATATTAACTGGATAATCAGTATGGTTTCGAGTTCTTACTGCTAAATTGATAGATATGGTATGATTTGGTCAACTGAGATAGTATTAATTTGTATAGGAACTAGTCATTCAGAGAATTTCAAGTATTTGTATTTAAGTGATACAAATTAAACTTGACCATCAGTAAAACTATCTGCGAAATTCAGGATTATTTTTAACATAGCATAAAAAATTTTCGTATTTTGATCACGACTTGAAGCATTATAGTGAAGAATTCTGTGTGGTGTTATTAGTAACTGTGAGATTATGTTTATTAACTTGCACGTCTTTACAAACAAATGGAATTAAATACTGATATGGAGTAGTGAGAATAAATGAAAATTATCTGCTTACAATCTCTGTGCTATCATGCTTTCTATTGATGTCAGAATGATAAGAGATTCAGAAAACATACAGCTGGTTTTCATTCATTCTGTATCATATTTCATAAATATTTAAGAAAGCAGACATGACATCCTACTGTGTAGAAATGTCAGAGTTATCTTCTCATGACTTTTCTTTGCTTCTTTCACCTATTAATCGTGAAAATAAAATAAAAAAAGTAAAAAGGTATTGTACAGATAAATTTTTACATCTCTACTATTTCTTCTTAGTTCTAGTCTTATCTATATCCATAATTTAGTCGTATCTTGGTGCTTTAATTTATTAGAGTCACATTGTGGTATGGTTTTTCTGGGTATGAAATAAGTTTTGTGAAAGAACTTGGGCCAATGTGTATAAGAATTGCTAAATTTCCAATATGGTTTACTTAACTTGGGTATTCTTACTCTCTGCACATGCTGGGCTTTGGTGTCTGATATTTTTGTCAATCTAGCTACAATTTGGCTGAACCAGAAGGTGCCTTTTGCAGTTACTTGCCATTTTCAATAATTATGCTTGGTGTTTATGAATTCGTTATAGGTTCAAGAGGCAAGGGCGGCAGCAGAAAAGGCACAGCACTTGATGCAAAATGTGGCGAACAGAAAAAGAAGCAAGCAAATAGAAACAAATGGATTAGTCATCACGAAGGCTGTATATGGGAATCGTAAAACATTGAGGAAAGGGGAGGAATTAGGAGAAGCAAATGAAGATTCTGAAATCACTGATGTTACAACGCCTCTCAACTTCCTGGTTAATGATTCAGGGCAACTGAAGGTATTGATGTCATGGTTTTCACTTTCTTGATTGATGTGACTTCCAATAATTTTTGTCTTATTCTCCACTGCTGGAAATATTTTTAGTAGCAAGTAATTGTGTGTCGTCCATGTATACTTACTGTTGGTAGTGATGTTTTAGCTCCATAAATGAGTGAAAATTCATGACTAAGTGTGTGCTAATTATTAATTAATACCAAGGCTTCTATCTAAACACTAGTTGTCTTGAAATTCAATGATCCAAGTATTTCCCATGGATTTTGGTTTTCAATGCTTGCAGCTTCATGAGGGTGTAAAGAAATCGGGCATCATGGGGTTCTATGATCCTTGCCCTGGAGAATCTAAGCAGTTGTATGTTGAATACACTTATGGTGGTCAAAGATTTGAGGTACAAAAGATTTTTATTGTGTTTTCCTATTGAAGCCAAGATGAGGAATGACTGATATTGAGGGTTATTAAAATTCTTGTTATCAGGCAGTGGCTGGCGATTTTGAGGAATTGTCAATTCCCCAAGAAGCTCATAGAAGCTGAATACTTCTCATAGAGTTTGAGGCTTGTATTTCATCCCAACAGTAAGACATTTTTCTTGTTTATCCTGAGATTTATTAAAGCATCTCTCAGGATGATTGTCGAGAATTTGATGGCTCTAATATGATTTTTCTATGTTGATTAGATCTTCTTTCATGAGAATAAATGGAAAGGGTACTTTTGCAAGTTGTAAATTGTTTCTTCTGCAATTAATACAAGATTTTGTTCGATATTTGATTTAGCACTGTAATAGAGAGAGAGAGCTTCATGAATCATGGCAACTTGTTTGTAGGTTATCAACCTTTATGCTGGTATCTTTATGCAGGCTAAGCCTAAGAATCAGAAATTGCTAAGAAGAGACGGTGACCATTTCCTGCCAACCTTTGTATAGCGAAAGGTGGTCAAATAGATACGTTGATACACGACATTGTTCTCCCCTTCTTTGAACAAAGTAGCTTGGTGAACTTAAAGAGGAACCTTTTTAAACACCCTTTCGAAAGACATGCTGGAGGCTCAAAAGCGTTCACCCCTTGCTAATAAGGTCAAGTGAGGCGAGGACTCTAATTGCCTATCTTATTTCCAGAAAATCAGGGACTGTTTCTATCAGCGTATGCTAAAAGTAATAATGCTGTAACGTTGCAAGTGATAACGTAAGAATGTTGGGAAAGGGAAAGAATGGACCGTCCCGTGCATTATTACTTTTGGCTTCTGGTCCGTCTCGAGTGGAGTCAATGGCATCTGAATATGTGGTGCAACAGCATATTTGTCTTGCATGTGGAGAATATCCCAAAACTCCAACGTGCATGAGCTAATAGCCTAATACTGTACAGCACAAGCTCATGCCAAACATTCTGTAATTAAGAGCCAGAGGAAGGACTAGAGAGAATACATGAAAAAATGACAAGATTTCCATTTATTGCCTAGATCAAGAGGGTTGTGGATGTACAGAAAATTTTCGAAACATAGAAACAAAAATCCACTTCTATATGATGTACGATAATCAACTTTAGAAACAATTACACTCTGATGCAGAATGTTTAACAAATAAGTTCAGCGATTGAAGGATCAACGGATCCTTCGCCCTTCAATTCCATTAGCCACAGTCCATGCCAGAAGCTAGAGCTACACGCCGTGCTACCTGTATCTTTAATCTCATGGCATGATATTTTATGAATGTTCTTCTAAATCAGAATTTCAGAATTATTAATGGAATAGTGAGGATGATCCTTCCTAGTTAGTGAACCTGATTATTTTATTTTCCAGGTACTTCTAAACTATTATTTTATTTTCATATATTAAACTGGCATGACGTGTTCTTAATCAACATAAACGTCTGATTTATTACCGATTGTGTTACTCAATTGGAGGGGACGTTACATCTCAATAGTCAATATTCCAATGGTGCTCTAACGAAAGTGTACTCATGTCGTGGCCAAAATCGGAGATTGGAAATTGCTGTAAATGTAAAGCCCACAAAAGGATAAACCTAGCAACACAGCCTTAACAACTAACTCAACCCATAAAATAATTAAACAGAGGGGTATAAATAGAAGTCAGCAGTTGGAATATTATACACTGACAAAAATCAACTTTTCTTTATTTTTCTGTTCATTTTTCAGCTAGTAAGTGTGTAAATGCACCATCTTTCTTTTGTACGTGAAACTTTTCTCATGTGTTCCTCATTTTATTTGTTTTACAATAAATTATGAGAAAATTGTGGAGATTAACAACTCCCAAAATTTATTAGAAAGGCATAGACTTCACATAGTTAAAAGTTCATCGATAATTATATGCCTTTATTTTTGAGTTTTAGTCATTCTACACTAATTTATAATTGGAATGTATATTGTGAATAGTTGGGACAATAAATTGAAGTCATGAAAAAAAATAGAGAAAAGGTAGCTAGAAAATGAAAAAAATGAGGTCAGAGAAGAAGAGAGGGTAAAGAAGAAGGCAATTTTGGAAAATTGAAGTTGTATTAAGGAGCAAAATAGGAAATGTAAAAATTTAAGAGTAAAATTAGAATTTACTTCCAAAAAGGGTATTTTTGTATAATAGAAATAAATGAGGATAAAATAGGACTTTTAATAGTTAAGAGTATTTTAGTAATTATGGTGGTTAAGTTAAGTAAGGATTTTTTTTATAATTAAAAATAAAGTGGAGAAGGGAATAGTGTTAGATTATTAAGTATAATTGGGTTGAAAATTTTCTTAAATAAGTCTAATTGAATTTTGTAATATCTAAGTCCAAGGGCAAATTAAGAGATAAATTGGACTACCAATTAGTTAAGTTTGAAATTCATATAAAGATAACCTTAGACTGTACTCTTAGAATAGTGTACAGTTCTTGAAACTTTAAAATTTTGTTATAATAAATTATTTTATAGCAAATCATATTTTGAATTAGTCATTAATTAAATTAATGGTTAATAATTACATTTCTGAATTTCTAAATTATTTGAATCGTGTTTGTTTTATTTCTCAAATAATTAACAAAGTACAAGGTGTTTTCTTTTTATTTTTTTACATATTATGAGGTGTATCGCTTGTTAATTCGATGAAAATGTGTTAATTAAATAGTGACTGTGTAACATCCCCTCACCAATGGGAAGGGTGCCCTATATGGGACAGTTATCAATGAGCCCTATATGGGACAGTTTAGGCACTCGGTCACAACAAAGTAACAAATGGAAAGTGAGTCTCATGTGCATGGCATATGCATAATATAAATGATTAAATTGTAATAAATGTGAAATGTGAGTTGTTGTGAATGTGATTATGTGATATGGGATTAGGTGAGCCATCGATGATGGTCACTCACTAAGTTTGCAAAACTCACCCAAAGTTAGGCAACGAGAGTATACCTATTGCATGCAAGTGAGGGATAGAGGTTGGGATCAGTTCGCGTCTGCATTGTATTTCCTTATTGTCATTGAATATTACGGTATGTAATAATTTTTGGAAGTGGAAATGTTTTGTAATTATAATGGGCCCAAATGGCTATTAAAAATTCTATTAATTATATTGTTTTGTTGAAAATAGTTATAAAACAAAGTGGGCCGATTTAGTTATCAACTTTCTGTACTTTATGTTTGTGGATTACACTATAAAAAAAAATTGGACTGAAATTTGAATGATCGAGTGCTATAACATGCCACCCTCGCGGGGCACGAACTCGGATATCACCATCGATGTCGGGTTCGGGTCTTGCGGGAGTGGGGTGTTACAGACTGACTAATAATAGGTTGTGAATAAATGGTGTAAATCGAGAATATGTGGCTTGTCGAGGATATGCTACATTTGACGGTCATAGATTAATAGGCTGGTTAAATATAAGCGAGCGATGACTAGGTATCTATTCGTGGAGTAGGTATTGGAGCATCTTGAGTTTCGAGGATGTCCTATATCGATGGCTAGGTATTGGAGTAGTACCGAGATATCCTGAGTCTTAGGAATATCCTGTGTCGATGGCTAGGTACTGGAGATTTACTAAGGTACCAAATTAGATTGAGAAATTGAGGTACCTTATGCTGACGTTTATACATTTAATTATGCTTCCACTTGGTGAGAGATTATGATGAGTAGAAATGAGGCGATAGACCATTGAATGTAAGCCTACTAGGTTAAGCAGGACCTAGGCAATTCAGTTAATTATGGAATAAAACATAAAAGGTAGCAATAAAATAATATTAAACTTAATCATTGCTTTGATAAAATTTTGGATGTTTGTTAATTGTTCGAATAAGCTGAGTAATGTTGTGTATTTTAGTATCATACGTATGGTTTAATCACTTGACTATCTGTTTATATTATATATTGAGTTATTTGATTTTAAGGGTATAGTCAGTTACCCTTACTGAGTAGGCAACTCACCCTTACCACTATTTTTTTATGAGATAGAGAGATTGTCGTTAACCCTAGTGCACGTGATTGAAAGAGTGGAGTTTAGGTGGAGCCAACAGATTAAATTGAGTTTAGGTGGAGCCAACAGATTAAATTGAGTAAAGTTGTTTTATTATATATATTTTTTAATGTGACAATTTAGGTAGCTATGCTTGTATGGAATATTTTTGTGACTGACAAACATCCTTTTTTTGAAACTAAAGAGGATTTTGATAATTAATGTTATGGTTTAGGAACAATTTGGATAATTGTGGATTCAGAGTGTTTGGAGCATTACATTAGATGGTATCAGAGCGGGTTTACATTTCTAAGGACAAATTAAGTGAAAAAAATAATGATATGTTCTTTTTTTATCTAGGATGGTTTCAGGAGATGATACTACTAGCCCAGAGTTAACTAGGGAATTGGATAATTTGATCTGTGCTCTGGATGTGCTTGATTAAGGGAATGCCTTGAATGGATTGAGTAGGAGGAGAGGTGCCAATGCCACCATAGATGATGCAATTCTTTTAGATGATGCAGCAGGCTATTATTGTGGCTCTAACTTGAGGTGATTTTGGGGTGGATCATAATTATGAGCGGATTTATAAGATGAGTGCAGTGGATTTTCAATGTACTACTGATCCTGAGGAGGCTGAGGCATGTTGAGAGCAGACATAGTTAATTTTAGATCGTCTAGAGTGTATCTTGGAAAGAATGTTGCAATATATCATTTCATTATTTCAAAGCAACACACTGACTTGGTAGAAGTCAGTTAAGAGATCTTATGAGACATGAGAGATGGCTTGACAGACTTGGTAGGAGTTTCAAAGAGAGTTTTAAAAAGAATACACTCTGCGGATATATCAAGATCGGAAGAAGATGGAGTTCATGAGTTTGGTTCAGACAGAGGAGATGTCGATGGCAGATTATGAAGCTCGCTTTGCATCATTGTCTACGTATGCATTAGAGGCTATAACAAATCCAGAAGACAGATGTTACTAATTTGAGCAAGGTCTGAGGATGGATATTTGCTTAGGTTTGAGAATTGTTACTTTTGATTTCAAAAGGTTACTATAGATTGCACTCAGAGTAGAGGATGTGATAGAATAAGGCAAAAGGAGAGAAGAGTTAAAGAGGCGACCAGAGAGTCATTATAGAGAGGGGAGTAGTCTGTTAAAAGGGGAGCTAGTCATTTATGGTCTACTAGTATAAGGAGGATCTAGGAGACCCGATGCCATATCGAGCAGGAGTGGTAGTTTTTACTAATTTGGTGGAGTTCGAGGAGCTGACAGGGATTCAGGATAGCATAGCACTGTTAGTGCACCATTAGTTAGATCTGACAAAATAGTTAGTTAGTTAGAGGTTCAAAGGACTTTTTAATAGAAAAGTTGGAGGGTTATAAAGTTATGTTATCTACGAGGGAGTTCACCAAGGACTATGTTGGGGACACATTGGGATCAACCAAACTTGCTATATTTGTAGAGAGCAGGGACATTTACAGAGGAGTTGTCTGATAGTAGGGAGGAGCTTAGGAGTGGAGGCAAATGAGACAATACGTGGTTAGAGTGGTTCTTTATTTTGAGTAAAGGTTCCGGTAGAATTAGTAGTAACTACAAGGAAAACATAAATTAGCGTCGAAAATTTACCGACGAAATAAAAACCGTTGCTATTTACCGACGGAATTCAAAAGACCGTCGGTACATACATCGTCAAAGTTTAGATATAACGACGGAAACAATTGTCGTCGGTACAAGTGGAGGAAAGGAATTTCGCGCAAAATCTCTGACGACATATAGCGACGACGTAACCATTACCATCGGTAAAAATTGCGGGAATGCTTCCCACAATTAAATAGCTTCGGACATTTACCGACAGCAATTGTTCCGTCAGTGAGTTTGGATCAGCGTCTGTTATTTACCGACGGACGAGCGTCCGTCGTTAAATTGATATCAAGTTTACCAATGGACTATGGGTTCCGTCGCAAAATTAAGCAGCAAGACTTCCCGGTTAAATATTTGATGAATTTAAATACCGACGAAATTTTGTTTTCGTCGGTAAATGTCGACTGGTGTTTGGTTCTTCATCTTTAACCTCACGAATGCCCCCCCTATTTTCTTCTTCTTCTCTCCTCCGTCATCATCGTCTGGTTTTGGGCGATTTTCCTTGCTTCCACTGTCATTTTTCGAGCGTTTTCTAGCCCATCATGCGTTGTTTTCTGGTAAGCTCTCTATTGGGTGTATTTTTCTCCAAAAAATGTAACTTTTATATATGAATCGTGGGTCTTTTGGGTGATCGATTTTTGTGTGATTATTGTTATTGTATGCCGTTTTTTGTGTCATTGTTGGTTGATTTGTTGTTTACATGTATTATTGTTGGTAAATAATGGAAAAATGCATTTGTTTTGTTATTAGTTAGAGATTATACATATTGCCTATGAGGCGATCGATAAAATGCCCCTTATGATTGTTGTAATGTTTTGTTGTAATTGTTGTAATAAAAATTTGTTGTAATGTTTAATTTGAAGTGTGAATTTGAGAATTTGATATTGAAGTGTGAATTTGAGAATTTAATATTGAAGTATGAATTTGAGATTGAAGATTTGAGATTGAGGTGTGAATCTTAGGATTTGAGATTGAGGTGTGAATTTGAGATTGAGGAGAAGGGATTTGAAATTAAAGTTTGTATTTGAAGTGTGTATTTGAGATTAAAGAGAAGGATTTGAGATTGAAGTGTGTATTTGAGATTGAAGAGAAGAGATTGTGTAATTGAAGTGTGTATATGAATTGTGTATTTGAAATTGAATTGTGTATTTGAAGTGTATTTGAATTGTGTATTTGAAGTGTATATTTGAGATTGTGTATTTGAAGTGTATATTGAATT
>JANQAP020000588.1:382422-397677 GCA_026874005.2 Erythroxylum coriaceum | reverse complement strand
AAAGAAAGCCGGGTTCAATCTGTCCAATCCAGGCGCCTTATCCGGGTTCATCTGAAACAAAGCAATCTGAAATTCCTCATCCATAAAAGGTTTAGTAAGCTCTGCATTATCATTATGGTCTACCAGAGGCCGAACCAATCTAATAATTTGACTGCGGGTTGGTGCCAATTCTCCCTGGAAAAGGCCATCAAAGTATTCCTTCACTTGATCTTGGATACCCTCCTCACTGCATACCCATGCACCCAAAGCATCCTGTAACCTTTCAATACGATTACTGCGTCGTCTAGCTTTGATACTATTGTGAAAAAATTTCAAATTCTTGTCACCATTTCTCATCCAGAATACTTTAGCTTGCTGCCTTAGACGGACTTCATCTTCTGCCAACAATCTATTCCACTCCTCCTTCAGCCATTTGATAGATAGAATATCCAATTTATCAATCTCCCGTTCAAGCTTCTACTGCACAACCCGCTTTTGCCCCCACCTAATTCGATTTCTCTCCTTTCCCCATAGCTGAATATCTTCAATTAATTTATCCCTCCGCACCACAAAATCCTCCCTAGCCGAACCTTGCCAAGAAAGTGAGACTACACCATAAAACCCATCGTCCAGCAACCATGCATTATCAAACCTGAAATTGCAATTTGTGTAGCTCATCGAACTAACCGCGTCAACTAAAAGTGGGGAATGATCAGAAACCGGAGCCACCAACGTAGAACAAACCGCATTCTGAAACAAATCCACCCATGAGGATGTAGCATAAGCTCTGTCTAATTTCTCTCTCAGACGGTCTGGAGAGCTCTCCCTGTACACATAAGTAAACAACGACCTAGTCGAAGGGATATCCGACAAATTAGCATCCATCAAAGCTTCCCAGAACCCATTAATCAAACCGGATGCACGAGGTGGTCCACCATCTTTCTCATAATCTGCTGCAATATCATTATAGTCGCCTACACACAGCCACAGCAAGCTGCTACGAGCATAAAGAGAGCGTAATAAGTTCCAGGAATCCCTATTTCTTGTGCTTTCAGGAAACCCATAAAACCCCGTGAATCGCCACATACCATTTTGACCCTGTATTTCACAATCAATGAAGTTACGAGAATAATTCTGAATTGATAACCAAATAAAATTATTCCACATAACAGAAAGTCCACCCCCAATACCAATACTGTCAACTCAAAAACAAAAATCAAACCATAACATAGAACGTATAGCCTCCATCTTGACACCATGAACTTTTGTCTTAAAAATGAACACCACTGCAAGCCTATAACGAAGAACTAAGTCCTTCAACGAACTAACTGACTGAGGATTGCCCGCTCCTCGATAGTTCCACACAAGCAGCTTCATTGGCATCGGTCGACCTTCAGCTTAGAAGGTTCGACCATTCGGTTATTTGTTTTCCCCACTTCTAAATCCAAAGTTGTAGAAAAAGAAGTGGCAGCTTGTTCATTATAATTGCAACGAAGTCGCTTTTTCAATTCATCTGGTCTAGTCATTGGAGTCTCCTCTTCACCACCCCGCAAATCAGTCTCCATATCGCCTACAGTAGAAACATTATCATCACCGTTTAACTGCATACCTAGGAATGATTTTCGAAAAGCTTGGGATGGCAGTAAACCTGCTTTCGTTCCAACCAAGCTTCCTGAACTTAGATTACCCAAAACACCAGCTCCTCCACTGTCGACCCTTAGCCAAGAAGTGGTGGGACGTTGAGTTCGACGACCTGCTACCCGCAAACTCTCATCCCACATAGGCTTTAACTCCCCTTTCTTATGATGTAGGAGCAAATCACAGAAGCTATCAGTATGACCCAACTTTTTGCAAAGGAAACAGAAAGTCTAAATCCTTTTATAAGCAAAGAACGCATAGAAAACAGTCCCATCATGATCATCAATCTTCTTCTTTCGACGGAGAAGTTTTGTAGTATCCAACCGTACCCTTATTCGCATCAGAATCTCATCATTCTCATCTTTTCGAACAGTAGGATCGTATTCTAAAAAGGAACCAATAAAATCCCCCAAACCTTTAGCCACTGCCTCCGTCATATACCCAGGTCTAAGCTTCCTTACTACTACCCAAACATCTGTAAAAATCAATGGTATTTGCAGCAATTCCTCACCCGATTATATGCGACTAAGGAGAAGAAGATGCCGATTGAACAACCATGGCGTTCCTTCGAGCACCCGATCAACATCCACCTCCGAATAAAACCGAAATAGGATGCGTTTCGCCCCTATATCTGTAATCAACACACCAGCGATGAGGTGCCATAGGTCCACAATCATCTCCCTCATGGAATTGAAATTGATTCGGTTATATGTTAGGAACATACCAACTAGGCAATTCTCATACAACGTTTGTTCTGTTTCTGGTATAAGTGGAGGATAAAACCCTCATCCTCCTCGTTCGATAGAGACAGTTGATTCAGATTGATTTCCATGAAAGAAACCCTAAAGATCGAAAACCCTATATAACGAAACAGAGAGAACACATGCATATGGCATACGAGTGACCTCATCATGTGTTGATATTTATACATCTAATTACATTTTTACTTGGTGAGAGATTTTGATGAGTAAAAATGAGTCGATAGACTATTGAATATAACGTTACTTAATTAAGTAAAGCCTAGGAAATTTAGTTAATTATGAGATAAAACATAAATGACAGTAATAAAATAATATTAGTCTTAATCATTATTTTGATAAAATTTTGGATATTTGTTAATTGTTCGAATAGGCTGAGTAATATTGTATATATTAGTATTATATGTATATTTTAATCACTTCAATATTTTTTTATATTTATGTATTGAGTTATTTAATTTTAATAGTACAGTTAGTTACTCTTACTGAATAGATAACTCATCTCTTGCTAATATTTTTTCAAGTGAGAAACTGTCGATAGTTTTAATATACGTGATTGATAGAGTAGAGTTGACATAAGTTAGCAGATTAAATTGAGTAAAATTTTTTATTATATATATTTTTGAACATGACAATTAAGGTAGTTGTGTTTGACTGTTTGTATGGAATAGTTTTGTAACGGACGAATATCCTTTTCTTAAGAAATAACGAGAATTTTGGTAATTAATGTTATGATTTCCAAAATAATTTTGATAATCGTGGATGAAGAGCGTCTTGAGCGTCAAAGTAAAGGTCCAACATCGTATTACCTTTGGTATACATTAGTAATTTGGGAGTGAAACTAGGCAGAGACTTGCAATTGTAGTTGTAGAAGGCTACAGAATGTCGGGAGCGAGTTCACGATGCGTCTTCTGCCAGATTGCCCAAAACGCCACTTCCACTACTCTCCTTCACCATGTGGGTTCTCTCTCTGTCCTTTTCTGCAACAAAAGAGATCATTTTTGCTAAATATAATAAAGTTGTTTTTTGGGTTCTGCAGGATGACAAAGTGGTTGCATTTCAAGACATTAGACCTGCAGCTTTCAGGTTTGTCTCCTCATCTACGTTTTTTCCCTTCTTCTATTTGTTCGTTTGTTCTAGGATCAACGCGACGAGTGAGTTTTGTCGAGGATATAATTTGGTGCAGAGCCAAGTGTGTTTTTGGATACCCATTTGGCTTGGATATCTGCGTGTAATTTATATCCTATTGAATCTTGAAAACCTCTTGTTTTCAGTTCTGTTAGCGAATGCCTTATGTCGATGCCTACTGCCGATTTTATCTTGGCACTTGAGAAATTAATTGTTATAAGACTTTTCCGTAAATTGTATTTGGTTTGGACAAAAATTGTGTTAGGCATTATTTGGTCATTCCTGTGGAGCACATTCCAACGACCAAGGATCTTCAAAGGAGAGATGAAGATTACTCTTTGGGTAAGTAGAGTGCAAACCTGGTCATTCGCGTGGTTTAAAGCAGAACTTGTACACGGCTTATTTCGGTCAGTTCTTTCTAAAGACTCTCTGTTTGTCTGCCTGTTGTATCTAGTAAATCATATGCTGGATGTGGGGAAAACTCTTTTACACCGAGATGCTCCTCAATCAAAGCAGTACAGGTACTTATTTTTGTGCGGTAAACTACTATTACTACTACTGCCTTTTGACCTTAAACTTTCTCTTGGTGAAGGAAACAGAAGACTCCGTAACCACTGAGAACTTGTTAACTGAAATTGAATTATTTAAGTGACAAAATGTTTTGCATGCTTTATCTTCTACGGACAGCTCTGTTGGATGATTAATTGATAATCGAATTTGATTGGCAGAATTTCGTTTCTTTTGCTTTTTTTTTCTTTTCCTTCTCATTTGAAAGGACATAATCTTTTTGGCAAAGACAAATATAATCAAAATGATTGGTTTTGATGTAAATGGTGTGCAGACAAGTCCTTTCCCTGTAAGCATAAAAAGTAAAATACATCTTAAAATTAGGTTTGTCATAAAGAGAAAAGACAACTAGAAATATACGCAACTAGCTCATTCTGAATCTAAGCAAGGCTTTCAGGCATATAGCTCCTGGTACTTGAATCAATAATATGGAGATCATTGACAAGAAATGCTTATGGGTTATATTACATCTCATTAGTTGGTTTGAATCTTTTTTTTCGTTCTCTTTTAGTTAAATAACCATTTAGACAATTGAACTTAAGCATACATACTTTAAAGCATATTCAATTCATCAAGTAAGTAGCTTTTTGTTTGTCTTTTCATTTAAAAGGACATGATCTTGCTAATAAAGACAACTTGTAATGAAAAATGCTGGTTTTGCTGTAAATGATGTGTGCAAGTCCTTTTTGTGTGAGTAGAAAAAGTAGACATCCTAGAAAGAGGAAATTTATAAGAGAAAAGATAACGGAAGTATGACAAGTAGCATATTCTAAAACTAAACAAGGCTTTTGTTCATGTAATTGACTCCCAATGCTAAAGATCAAGTTGAATGTACAAAGATCTTGGACAACAAATTCTTATAGGTTGTATTACATACTCGTTGCTTTTTACGTTTTTCTTTATTTTTTAGTTAAATAACTTAGTAGACAAATGGACTTAAGCATACATACTTTGAAGCAGAATCAACTCATCAAGCACGTTGTTAATATTTTTGTTTGCAATTTGGCTACATTCAATGGGATCAACCAATTCTTCCCTGGGCAAAGTTGTTATAAATAGTTTCGATGAATTTACTAGTGAATCATTTATAATCTAAAATGTAAGAAATGAATTGCTCAAAGATGTCCAATCTAAAATTTAGGGAATGGGGAGGGCAAGAGTCAAAGAAAAGTATGGTCATTTTGTTGAGGATGCTTTTGTGGGCAAGGTCTATTCAATATGCAAGAAAAGTGGTGGTTGATACAACTGACGTGGAAAAGGGCTGCTAATAGGGCAACCAAGATTTAGGCTTGATTCTATAATATTTTATTTAGTATTTTAATACTATTAGGGTTTCTGTTTGACTTGTTTTCTATTTTAGAGTTACACCTAATTCAAGATCCTAATTAGGGTTATACTTCCATCTAATTAAGAATCCTAATTAGGGTTAATATTTGTTACTTCAAGCTTATTTAAAGGGCCGTGGGTAATAAAAAGAATCATGCAGAATTTTATCAAAATACCTAGTGTGGGGCTAAGACTTTGTCTAGGACAAGTCTATTCCTCAAGCTAATAACATAGGTTCATCCAAAATAGGGATGAACACATCTAAGGGAAAGGAAGCAACCCTTCCTGTGTTTGAACCTGTGACTAAATCCTACACTAGGTCTCATAACAATGTGGTATCAGAGCCTACTATCATGGGTGGCTCGGAGAGTTTGGAGAGCAAGCTGGATTCTTTTATGCATCAAATGATTGCGAGGCAAAAGTCATTGGAGGAGCAGTTGGGGGAGCTCACACGCTATGTCCGAGAATCTAGGAAGGTGTCAGGAGGGGATGGTATTCATGGATCTAGCGGCGGCAATTGAGGCAGCTGTAACCATTCAGGGTAGTGGACAGAAGAACAAACCAAGGGACAACTGGTGCCATAGTAATCCAAGCTTGAATTTCTGTCCTTTGATGAGTCGGAGGACCCGTTGATTTGGTTGAGAAGGTGTGAGTAGTTCTTAGGAACTTAAAAAAACTCCTAAAAGAGATAAGGTATAATTGGCGGCTTTCCATCTAGTGGGAGAAGCCCAGTTATGGTTTTATCAAGTGGAGCAGGAAGAACCAGAATTGGATTGGGAAGCATTTAAGAAACATTGCAATTTTAGGTTCGAACCACCTATGACCAATAATCCCTTAAGAGAAGTGGCTAATTTAAAGCAAACGTCATCAGTAGAGGAATATCAATGCCAAATCCAGTCTTTGTTAGGAAGGACTGCTGATTTGAAACGTTGCCATCAAGTGAATTTATTCATAGCGGGTTGGTAGAGGGCCTTAGGATTGAGGTGGAGATACAACAACTAGGAAATTTGGGAATTGTGATGAACATCGCTAGGGCTTTAGAGAGGAAACAATAGTGTTTGCAGTCTGGTAGCACCAGAATTTCAGTTGGGTGGACAACTCCAAAATCAACTGGTATTGTTTCTACTATCAATCAAAGTAACATGGTAGTGAATAAGGAGGGAAGCCAGTCGATTATGCTCCCAACCACTCTAGCAACAAACTAGCACCAATTTTCAAGCAACTTTCTCGAGCAAAAATAGCAAAAAGAAGAGCTAAAGGGTTGTGTTTTAATTGCAACAAATTTTACTCAATAGGACATAAGTGCAAGAGGCTTTTCTAGATAGAGGGACCGGATTTAGATAGCACAAGAGGTAAAAACTATAGGGGATCCTAAAATTTTTGTACACACCATAAGTGGAATTCAAAACTTACAAACCATGCAATTACAAGCCATAGTAGCTGGGTAGCTGATGTGGGTGTTAGTGAATTCCAGAAGTACGCACAACTTCATCTACAAAGGAGCTATACTAAGTTTAGGCACAACTAGTAAGGTGGTAACATTGCAAGTTGGGATTGATTCTTTCGTTATTGACCTTTATTCTATTTCATTGGATGAGTTTGATGTAGTTTTAAGGATCAAATGGATACAATATTGAGGCCTATTCTTTGGAACTTTGCATCTGTGAGAATGGGCTTCCAATTAGAGGAGAAGAAGGTGCAATGGAAGGGGCATGCCCCTAGTGTGGGACCAAGAGTGACACTATTACAAGGGCAACATTTGACTTCCGTAGCCTTAGATAAATTGTTGGTTGAATTTTTAGATTTGTTTGAGGAATCTTCAAGTTTACCTCTGAGTCGCAATTGTGACCATAAAATTCCCCTTCTACCAAGAGTAGAGCTAGTGGTTGTGTGACCATATTGCTGCCCACATCTCTAGAAAGATTTAATGGAGAAGCAGTATGGAAAGATGCTACAACAAGGGGTCATAAGGCCGAACAAGTCTCCTTTCTCTTCACTGGTAGTATTGGTGAAGAAGTATGATGAGTCATGGCGGTTTTGTGTTGATTATCAGGAGCTTAATGCCATTAGAGTTAAGGACAAGTTCCTGATGCCAGTCGTGGTATTTTACAAAGCTTGATCATACTTCAGGATGCTATCAAATAAGAATGAATCCCCGCGATGTGGAAAAGATGACTTTTAGAACACATCATGAACACTTACGAATTTTTGGTAATGGCCTTTGGTTTAACCAATGCTTACTCTACTTTTCAAGGTTTGATGAATGAAATATTTCAAGTTTACTTATGTAAGTTCGTCTTAGTCTTCTTTGATGATATATTGATTTATAATAAAACTTGGATTGAGCACATGCACCGTCTGCTTGGATTTTGATTTGCATCTAGTTCACCATCTCTTTCTTAAGCAGGCCAAATACACATTTGGGGTGGCTCGGTGGCTCAGGTAGCTTACTTAAGTCATGTGATTCATGGTGCAGGTGTAGAGGAAGACAGAAGCAAAATTAAGCTAATGGTGGATTGGTTTGTCCCCAATTTGGCCAAGTCTCTCAAGGGCTTCCTAGGATTTGTAGGATACTATAGGAAATTCATAAAAGATTATGGGTAATTGGCAGCACCCCTTACAAGCTTACTTAAAAAGGATGCTTATCATTGGAATAACCAAGCAAACTCAACCTTCAAAACCTTAAAGAAAGCCCTCTTAGAAGCTTCAATTTTGAGATTGCCTAATTTTGAGGAAGAATTTATGGTGGAGTGTGATGCATTAGGTAATGGCATCAGAGCGGTTCTGCAATAACAAGGCCACTCAATTGCATTCTTTAGTAGAAAGTAGTTGATCGTTATTACAAGCTCGTAGCCTATGAAAGGGAGTTAATTGGCCTCGCGAAGGCTGTAGGTCATTGGAAGCTGTACTTGTGTGGCAGACATTTTCTTATACGAACCAATCACCACAGTTTCAAGTTCTTCCTGGAACAAACATTAACTACTTTTCTTGAACAACATTGTTTTTTGAAAGTTAATAAGAACACTTTTCTTGAACAACATTGGATAAGTAAACTAATGGGTTTTGATTTTAGGATAGAATACAAGGTAGAGAGACTTAATCGAGCTACTGATTTCCTTTCTTGGCAAGATGATAGGGATGGTCAATTCCTTGCCATATCCCATCCTCAACCAATAATCTTTGATGCCCTTTGAGAAGAGGTGACCATGATGAATAACTTGAGGGATTTGTGGAACAAAATTAAAAAAGGAGAAGCTGAATCTGAGTGGCTGTAAAGGATGGGTTGATATTCTTTTAAGGAAATGTTTACTTATTGTCTATTTCTCCCCTAGTACAAACCATTCTTACAGGCATCCATGATATGACCTACGAGGGGATTCATAAGATATTACAGAGGGTGCACAGAGGTTTCTTTTGGGAGGGGATGAAATCTATAGTAGTAGAGTCTGTGTAAAGTTGTTTGGTGTGCCAATGAAATAAGTGGGAAAACTTGCATCCTATAGGGTCCTACGACCTCTTCGAGTACCACAACAAATCTGGGCAAATGTTCCAATGGATTTTATTAAAGGTTTACTTAAAATTAAAGGGAAATTGATTCTATCAGTGATGGTTGATCGCTTTTTCAAATATGCACACTTTATCCCACTTGCTCTTCTTTTACTACCGTATCTATAGAAATATTCTTTTACGGGAATATTTCATTTGCACGATTTGCCTTAGACAATTGTTTTTGATAAAGATACAAATTTCACTAGCCTCTTTTGGAAGGAATTGTTTCATCTGTCCGGTACAAAATCGACTTTTTCTTTAGCATATCATCCTCAATTTGAAGGTCAAATAGAAGTTAACCGTATTATAAAACTATATCTCCATTGCTTTATTGGGGATAAATAGAGCAAATGGGTTAAGTGGATTCTTTGGGCTGAATATTGTTAGGACACCTCTTTCCACTATTCCTTACAAGTTACGCCGTTCCAATTAGTGTATGGAAGAGATCCTCCAAATTTGCTTAGTTATTTTACCGTGTCTACTCGGGTGGAAGCGGTGGACCAAGTCTTCAAAAGAGGTCTATTGTGTTGAAATCTGCTCAGAATCGTCCACTGCAATCACAACAAAGAATGAAGCTCACGTATGATGCAAGTCACCACGAGATTGCCTTTAAGGAGGGGGATTGAGTTTGGTTAAAGCTCCATCTATACTGACAACTCTCCATTGCCAAATGCACTTCCACCAGCACTCACGTAAGTATTTTAGTCCTTTCAAGTTGTTGGAGAAGGTGGGATCCATGACCTACAAATTAGAGCTGTTGCTGGAGAGTCACATATACAATGTCTTTTGTGTCTCTTTTCTGAAAAAGATTGAGGGGGAGGTTCCTAATTCTATTACAGCCCTACCACCTCTTCTTGATGGTCGCCTGCTACCTGTTCCTTAATAGAGGCAGGCAAGAAGTGTTGGTTCGTTGGGAGAACAATTATGACGAAAATGCTATGTGGGACTTTGCGATTGTTTGTAAGGCTTATCCTGAGTTGGAGCTTCAGGAAAAGATCCTTCTCGAGGAGAGAGTAATCTTGAGGATGCTTTTGTCGGCAAGGTTTATTCAAAGATGCAAGAAAGGTGGCGGTTGATAAAGCTGACATGGCAAAAGGGTTGCTGATAGGGCAACCGAGAGTTAGGCTTGATTCTATTATATTTTATTTAGTATTTTCAAACTACTAGGTTTCAAAGAATCAAGCAGAATTTTATCAAAAAATCTAGTGTAAGGCTAAGACTTTGTCTAGGATGAGTCTATTCCTCAAGTTAACAGCATAGGTTCATCCAAAATAGGGAAGAACAAAGTTAAGGGAAAGGAAGTAGACCTTCTCGTGTCTCAACCTGTGACTAGGTCCTATACCAGGTCTCGTAACACATTTAGACACTAGGCAAGGCATCCTCTGAGCTGTTTTGGTTGCTTTTGTTCATTAAATTTGAATTTGACCTTCAAATTATTGTTCCTTGAGAAATCTTTGTCTGATCCTTTGAACAGATTTGGGTTTCATCAACCTCCATTCAACAGTGTTGATCATTTGCACCTTCATTGTCTGGCACTACCCTTCACACCCAGGTAAGCTATTGAACTTTTCGTTCTAATTTCATTCCAATAATCTTTGTAAATTTGGTAAACTTTATGCGCTTGAAATAAGCCTTTCTACTCTCTTTCCACATTGAATATTTATGGGAAATCAGGAATATTTATATATGAAGAGCTTGGGCAGATGGAAGCATATAAAATACTTGCCTTTGGGACCAATTGGATATATTGAAGCTGAGAGTTTGCTAGAGAAGATAAAACCTTCACAGCCAGTCATGTCTTAGGTATGACGTGTGATCTATAACATAAATTGCACGAACTTCTGTTGTTAGTTCACAAGCATTTGTTAAAGGAGAAAATGAATACCTTGTTTTCCCTGATATGGTTATAAATTCTTTATTTGCTCTTTGTAGTTCTAACATTTCCTTTTTCCTTTGGGCATGTGGGTAGGTGACTTTCTTTTGGTCTTTTGATTCTTTTATGCAGGGTGGTGATCGTATCTTAAAAGTATCATCTAGACTCTTCACTTCTCATTGGTACTTGGTACTTTGCAGCATTATGTATGACGCATCGCTTGATTATGTATGACGCATCGCTTGATGGTTGGTAAATAGTGCCCTGCTAATTTTCACAAGGGTGGAAACTGGAAACATCAGTTATTCAATGACCTGCTTGAAAAACTAGGGTTGAGTCTTTCCTGTTGATCTAATCAATTGATAGGATTTTATCGGGGGAGCAAGGGTCCTTCAATTAAAATACATTTCTTGTTACTCGTAATAGGTGGCCCTCCTACTGTCAAAGCTTGAGAGAGATGGTTCCAGATGGATGTTTTTGTATTACGTGTAATATCTTGTTAATTTTGTCTGGATTCCCAGTCCATTAACAGTATACCATAAGCATCAGTTTGCATCAGATTGGCTTTCCTCTATTATGCTCCATCAGGTACAATTTGTCTACTTACAAATTATTCCTTTGCTGTAAACATTATCAATTGATCAGAAACAGGAAATGACAAAAGGTGCCTTTTTTTCTGTACCAAAACATGACTCATTTTATCCCTGCACCTTCTCTCCCTAATATACTCTACGCATTTGGAAAAATCCAATTAACTTTGACACCTCATTATTGTAGAAATGTACTAGTAAACAAAACAGCAAAAATAGTAATAACAAATAAAACAAAAGATAATGGAAATCAGTTCATAGTTCAAATGGCCTTTACTCTTGATGCTCTGCTGCAATCAGTAGATGTGTTGCTTTGAAAGTTCTCCTTCCTGGGGAATTGGAAGTGAAAGTAGACTTGAGGCTTAACAATACACTCTCCTTATGACTTTCACCTTGTCTTCAAGGTGGAACTTAGGAAATTGTTGATCAATGGTGTCATAAGGCTCCCACGAAGCGTCAAAGTTCGGAAGTCCCTTCCACTGGATGAGTATCAGAGTAGCTCTGTTGGTTTCTTCTTAGCTAAATACTTAAAAACCTTCTCTGACTCCGCTTTCCATTCCAAATCCTCTTGCAACACTTGGAGAATCTCTTGGCAAGTTATATTAGCCCTAATGGCAACTTTAAGTTAGAAGACATGAAACACAGGGTAGCAAAACTAGAGAGCTCAAGCTTGTATGCCACCGGACTATACACCACTGGACCTATCTTCTAAACAATCGTATATGAGCCGAAATATCGCAAGTGATAGTTTTTCATTTTTCTTTTTGGCCAATGAATTGCTTCGGTAAGACCTAATTTTGAGATAAACCAAATCACCCACTTGAAATGAGACATCCTAATGGTGTTAGTTCGCATATTTCATTTTTCTTATGCCAACCTCAATTGTTCTTTTAGCTCTTTCCTAATCAAGTTCCTACCTTACAGTTGCTCTTCCAAAGTTGAGTTAAGATGAAATTGCATAAAAAACATAAATAATTCTTTAAACTCTTCTTAACAAGTTTGGTTTAACCATCCGACTGAAGATGATAAGTAATCCTTTTTTCTCAGCTTTACAAGTTGTAACTAAATTAACTCGGTCTAAAAATGACTCAAAATTTTTGTCCAGATTATATATGATGAACCTTGAAAACTCATGTAGTTTAAAAATATTATGCACAAAAATATCCATTATAATTGTGATTGTAAAGGGACGTTTCATAGCAAAGAAGTGCCCATACTTATTAAATTAGTCCACAACCACCATAATAGCATTGAACCTAGCAAACTTGGGAAGACCTTTGATAAAATCCATTGAAACATCCTCCAACGCATGTTTTAGAATTGACAAAAGTTGTAGGAATTCCCTGGGAGATAATTGTCTATTTTGGCAAATAAATTTTACAAGATTTAACAAAATTTTTAATATCATTTTTCATATCTTCTCAATATAATTTTGCCATCACCTTTTTTTTATAAGTCTTTAAGAATCTTGAGTGTCCACCAACTATGCTTCTATAAAACTTAGCCAAGATTGTTAGAATGAGAAGAGAAGATTTTGAGACAACAGGGCAATTTTTATATCATATATGTTCTTATATTAACGATTAGTCAAGTTTACCGTCCGAATCGATGTTTAATAGGAATGTCAATTTTGGCCTGACTCGGTCCAATTTTTGACTAAGTTGATCGGATCACAGGCCAAAATTATTTGGCCCGAGCTCAGGTCGACCAGGCCCAACTATCAGACCATAGGTCGGGCCAAGCCAGGAGCAGCTCGGGCCCGGATCGGCTCATTGACATCCTTAATGCTTAAGGCCTCTTTGATGGCCCTCAATTCTTCATCTCATTCTAATAGTACCATTAGCTCAGTCACATCTAAACATTAAGCACTTGTAATATTCAGTCATGTCGATATTCTGTAAACTGCATCAATTGCCTTATTTTCTCCCCCCGATTTATACTTAATTTCAAAATTAAAACTCAGCAGTTTGATCAGCCATTTCTGATGTTCTTATTACATAAGTCAGTACTCAAGAGGAGCTTCAGACTTATTTGGTTAGTTTGAATAAGAATTTTTGATCCATAAGATAGTGACACCATTTTTTAATAGCAAACACTATCGACATCAGTTCTCTTTTGTAAACCAACTTCAATTGAGCTCGCCTAGAGCATCTCAAGTAAATATACAGTCAAATCAGACTATGAGTATCTTACTCGTGTGCCTTTTCCCCTTGGTCCCCGCAAGCATTGGTCCCGCATTTGGAAACTCCCGATTCCTCATAAATTCCGATTCTTCTTTTGACAAGTCCGCTGGCATCGTCTTCCCATTAATGCTCTTTGTCATCATAGGGCAATGGCTACCTCATCTATGCGTTCCCGGTTTGGTCAAGGACTGGAAACTATTACCCATGCCTTGAGGGATTGCATCTGGGCATCAAAAGTTTGGCTCACGGTGTGAACTGATGTCCTTGGGGAATCCTTTACAGCTGCTCTGGATGACTGGTTGGATCGGTTTCTGCTCGACATGTCATTGTCGGTCTCCTCTGTTTTGTGATTTTCTACTTGTGTGTGGGTCATCTGGTGTGCACGAAATCGTGATGTCATTTCTCATTCTACTGTTTCGATTCTTGGTCAATGCCAATGGATTAAATCCCTCTTAGTGGACTGTACTTTGGCCTTGCAACATGGTGGGGCTGTGCCTACACCTAAGCTGGATAAATGGATTGCTTGGCTAACCCCCCAGAGAGTTTTATTAAGCTCAATGTTGATGACAGTGCTTTAGGTAATCCTAGAAATGCTGGGATTGGTGGACTCCTCCGTGATGGTACTGGATGTTGGGTGTTTGGCTTCTCTGGCTATATTGGTCATGCAACCAATATGATGGCAGAATTACAAGCTATTTGTCGTGGTCTGGTTTTTACCTAGGAACTTGGGTATCGCAAGGTGTTAGTGGAAACAGACTCACTAGAGGTAGTGCGTCTTATCTCCCACTCTTGTTCCCCCTTTCATCCCTATTTGTCTCTTGTCCTGGAGATCCGGTCTCTTCTCAGTAGGATATGGGTATGCTCAATTTCTCATGTCCTCCGCGAGGCAAATCAATGTGCGGATTTTCTAGCTAGGAGAGGATTGTCCCATTTTCGTCCCTGGGTTGTGTGGTCTGCTCCAATCCTCGGGATGTAGATGTTGCTTTTTAATGACCAGCATTCGGTTGCTTCTTTGAGACGCTAGGCCTTTGTATTTCTTTTCTTTTTAACCAAAAAAAATTGAGCTCGCCCCTTAAGTGTTTGACTATGAAATGCTATAGGTTAGTTTTTTTTAATAGAGTAGTCCCCTCTCCTATGCCCAAACCATTCGTCTCAATCACAAACTACTCCTCAAAATCAAGAATTTGTCATAGCCCATTTAAGTTTTATAATAGCCTCCGTAGGTTCATTACTGTAAAGGAAGACATTTTTCTTTAATAAATCAGTTAATAGAGCTGTAATTTTGTCATAGTCTTTGACGAATCTTCGATAGTAACCTATCAACCTAAGGTATAAGCCATTGTTCCATCACCTCACCTTTTCAGGGCTGCCTCAAGTACTTGTTTAAGTTTGACAAAAACAACACTTTTTAATGTTAGTAAATAATCAATAAGCATTTAGCAGAGAAAATACCTTTCTTTAATGTTATGGATGTCGGTCCAAACAGGTGTTGTAAACCAATGTATCACTGAAGAACACTAACACTCCTTTCTTCAATATCATTTTAAACATAGGAATCATCATCAATTTTCAGCAGTATTTATAAGCCCAAAAGACATGACTAAAAATTCATAATGATCCTTGTGGATGTGAAAAGTTGTTTTAGGCACATTTTTACTCTTTGT
>JANQAP020000588.1:360476-370601 GCA_026874005.2 Erythroxylum coriaceum | reverse complement strand
CGTGTTGCATTAATTCTTAGCATTAAGGCTATATTTAGTTGGATGTAAAATTTTTAATGAAATTAAATGGAATAGAATAGAATGGAATGTAAATGAATGTAATATTAGAAAATTGTTATTTGAGAGGGATGGAAATGTTCATAATGTAATATAGTGAAATGTTGTTTGGATGAAGAGTTTATGATGTAATATAATGTAAAGTTGTTTATTATTTTACATTTCATCCTAAATCCCCCAAATCGGAGGTTTTTCATTTTTACTATTTAGGATAGAATGAGATAGAATATGAAACCCTCCTCTTCCATCCCATCACATTCTATTCTATTACAAATCCTCACCTCAAACGATAGAATAATATTACATTACATTTCATTCCATTCCATTAATAAACCTTCAACCAAACATAGTCTAAGATTAAGAGAACAACTAAAAAAATCAAATAAAAAATATGTAAAGAAAAAAAGAAAGCTAAGAGGATTTGGGTCATTTTACTCTTTATGAGTGTCAAGAGTAAACTGAGCCTATTTTACCTCATTTTCTCTTTATCATTTTGTTCTTTTTGAAGGTCAAGACTATATCTTATTTTGTTCTTCATGAGAATGAGCCTTGAGCAGGTGTCTTTTCTGTCCTTACCCAAGGCCAGGTCTTTTTTGAAGTGAGGGCAATCATGCATTAATTAATATATATTCACAAAATATTAATGAAACATGGTTGACGAAGGGAAGGCATGATATGTTCTTTTCGAGTCTGAACCTAATCTCGGGGCCATGGCTTCCCAAGTACAGCTGTATAATTGGCTTCCTTTTCGGAGAAACGGTGTTTTGTGTGTACTAGTTCCGATCATTAGGTTCACATAAAAAGCTAATTTGCAAAATTGATAGCCTGCTTCTATCAAGTTACAATCTTACAACCACTAGTCGAAAAATAGATCAAGATAAACGATAAGGTGGTACTGATTCAAATTCTCAATGCTATATAGGGTAAGTTGAACTCATTTATAGTTCTTTTAAAGTTTCCGCAAACTACTATATGTATAGTTTCAGCCTTGCAGGCTTGCTCATTTAGTGAAGAAGACGTGGCAGTGATATAAGGCTAATGTAACATTGTGGAACTGACAAGCATAAATCCATGTTTTGAAAACATAGGTTACCATTGCGGCTCACTTCAATTTATCCAAGTTTTATATAGGTAGTGTCAACCACTTGAGAAGGTAGTACACATAAATCCTAGGTCATCCATCCACGTGTAAACTCCCTAGTCATCCTGCTCTTCTCTTTTGGACTCTCGAAAAACTCTCCCCTTCTGCCTTTTGATTACTACATAAAAAAATCGATTTTAAAATCACATTAACATGTGGTAAGTCCCGCCTCACTCAATTTTAATAAAACCTAAGCTAACTGAACTGCCTTGTTTTAAAATTTGTTAAGATTTAGGATGCTACTATAATATTTTAAAAATATTAAGTAATTGCATAAACTAACATAAATCTTTTGAAAAAATGTTACGGTGTAATACCAAATTTAACTTAAATTATATATGATGTTTGAAAACTTTTTAAAAATCATACCATTTCAACTTTAGGCTGACAAAATTGGCAACTCTTGTTAGGATTTTGTTCATTAAATAAGACTGATGATACAAAAATTATTAGGTGCGAGAGGCCCATCAACATATCGCTAGCATCCCCAATGACATTTTACCTATCAAGGATTAGGAGTGAAAACCCTAATTTCTACATTTTATTTGCTCCATGTCATTCTCTCCAAACATTAGCCAAGGATGGTTATATTATTGCAATTGAGTTAATTTTTGAAAGAACAATCCAACTTGCTAAAAATGGAGCTAAAGAAGTTCATACTTAAGAGGATTTTTAGAAGAAAGACGTAACGTTTGAGGAAGTTGTTCAAAATAACTTAAAATTTTCAACTCACAACCTATAAGCAAATAACTGGATGGCATAATGATATTGAGAACATAAAGTGGGTTTTACCTTATAATTATATTATCTTCATTAATTTGTTTCATGATTCCTAAATTTTTAAGTTGATATATGTGAATTACGATTCCTCTGAAATTGCAATGGCATTTTTTTAAGGTTTTCAAAGTTAAAAATAATCTTATTACAAACCTTTCATAAGTCTAAACGACAAAGTCACATTATCCTACGGCTGATATGTCATAAATTCCAAATGATTACACAAACTTTCGCAAATAATTGGTTTACTGAAATGCATCCTTAATGATTCTAAACTTAGCTTCAAGATCTCATTCAAATAATAACAGTTCCCTTTCATAAGATAAAAAGTACGATCTTACATCAAACTAATTTCGAGTGCCTAAACAATAATTGTTTGTGACTCTAAAATTGCTTCCACAAATGAATGAAATTTGAAAAGAACTAGTTATTTTTAATGCCAACTTGAACTTGTAAAGTCATTTTTGCTCGACTTAGCAAAATAAAATAGCTGCTATTTATTTAATTATTTTTAGTTTGCCTAAATCTAAAATAGGTTAAACATAATATTCTTTGATTTCACATTTCAACATTTTACTTCTCATTTTGAGGAGAAGACAGCTGGTTCAATTGAATTGTTTAATTTTTTGATTTAATTTTTAATTTTTAAGTTTGATTTACTTTTATTAAAAAATCGATTAATTTATTAATTAATCGGTTAATAAATTAATAAATTTTTATAAACTAAAATAAATTAAATAATTTTTATTTAATAATCTTTTTTAATTAAAATTTAAATTTAACAATGATAGAGATTGTTTAACATTTTCAAATAAAATTATAATTTTATAAATTTAATTTTCGATTCAATTTTTTTAAAATTAATACTGGTATAAGAGATGTGACGGAATCAAACGAGATTAAATAAAAAACAGAAGTAAGCAAAGGAAAGAAAACATTTTCCACGCCTCTTTCTCGGTCTTTCCGTTCTCTTTTTCTTCTCCTCTTTTGATTTCCCAAAAATCGCCTTTTATCAGAACGTATTCCCGTTCAAATCCTCTCTTGTTCTTTGATTTGGTTGTTCTTTTTTCTTTTTAATAATTTGAATCATTTCTTAATATCGAAAAAGCTTTGTTTTCGAGTTCGTTCGAGATGAGTACGGGAGAGCTTATCAGTATCGAACCTCTAGAGCTCAAATTTCCGTGTAAGCCTCATGGATCTGTGTCCTTTCTGTTTGATTTTTTGTTATTGGTCGTTGGATTTTATCGTTTTAATTTTGTTTTTGGTATCTTTACGATTTGTGACTAGTTGAATTGAAGAAGCAGATCTCTTGTTCTCTTCAATTGTCCAATAAAACCGACAGCTATGTTGCTTTCAAGGTAATTCTTTCTACTCTTTTTTTGCTTTTATTTTGTGCTTCTGATGGATCTTTTTTAATTGTATGATAAGTGGTAATGTCTTGTTTGGTTGCTGGGAAAAGCAATGGAAAGGAAACGGAAAAGAAAAAGTAAGAGGTGACAGCAAAATGATACAACTTGTACTATGATACTGGAATCCTAAATTTAAAACTTTAGATTTCAAATACTTCTTATCTCGTAACTTGATTTTGGGAATTGATTTAAAGAATGATGAGTGTATGTCGCTTCTTTGGGATTTTCATGGCTAACAAGTGATGGTGTTAGGTCAAAACAACAAATCCTAAGAAGTATTGTGTGCGGCCAAATTCTGGGCTCATGTTGCCTCGAACGACATCTGATGTCATAGGTGCTCCAATTTGGTTTTGCAATTCTGTCTTTTCTGGAATTTTATGGTTTTGTAAGCTTGAGTGTTTGCATTTTCTCAGTTACAATGCAAGCACAAAAGGAGGCTCCTCCCGACATGCAATGCAAGGACAAATTCTTACTTCAGAGTGTGAAGGTGAACGATGATGTGACTGCAAAAGATATCACTCCAGAAATGGTAATTCATTGTTTCTTTTTCTTTTTTAATTTTCTAAAATCTTGTTTTAGCTGACCTTGGCTCTAGTTACTTTGAGTTTTGGAGCATCTGACCTATGGAAGTGTGGTTATCCAGTTCAATAAGGAGGCAGGACATGAGGTTGAGGAGTGCAAATTAAGGGTGCTTTATGTCTCTCCACCTCAACCTCCTTCTCCTGTTCCAGAAGGGTCTGAGGAAGGTTCCTCACCCAGGGGCTCTGAGTTAGAAAACGGAAATGTGAACAGGAATGAGTTCTCTAATGTCAGTACTTTGAGTTTTTAATTTTATTATCTACTGTACTTTTAAGTGTGAATTTTCTGATATTGTACAAATATTAATTGGCATACTTCTATGTTAATGAATGCAGTCTGCAAGATCATTCAATGAGGGGCTTGAGACTCCTGAGAAAACTCAAGAGGTAAAGTGCGCTATAATTTGGTTTTTCATTTAGAAAGATAATTTTGTTTGCACCCGTTGTCACGATTAGAAATGTGAATTCCCTTCTCCGATGTAGATGAGCCTTGATAACACTTAATTGCTATCTTTTAAGGACATTAGGGACTTTCTGTTTGGATGTAATGGTTGGCAATAGCCACCCATGTTGACTGTGGCTTACTTTGTGAGGATCTCTAACAAGAGATGTATTATTCAAAGACTAATAGGACATGCTGTTACTTTTTCTTTCTGTTAATATTTAATTATTTATGTATTGCTTTTCTAGCTGTACCTGGGAAAACAATAGATTTTGAGTGCAAACATGCCCATCTGTAAGCTTGTATGAATATATTTTCAATACAACCATTTATTTCCCAATGTTTGGTTGGCCTATCATAAACCCTAGAAGTCTGGTGTCTACTCAATAGTAATGATCTTCTATATGTATTGCAGTTGTGTATTTCAATTTTGATTCCTTAGTCTTTGATTGCTTCAGTGCCTCCATTCTGGTATGATGACTGATCAAAAGCTGCTATATCAGTTAGTGTCCTTTCTGACCACGATGTCTATGCATTATATTTATGTCTCTTCAATGCACCAATTATGCTTTAGACTTATTGACTAAATCAGAAACTCAGAAACTGTACAACAAGGAACGAGACATTGAGTGGATTTGTTGGAAAATTACAATTATGTAAATTTTAGCAGAATCAGCTTGTGAATAAATGACAACTACGGCAGTATAATAAGTAAAAGTCGTGTGTTAAGTGCTGGAATTGTGGTTTGTGTTTTTTCTTTTACCTCGTTTTTAGTCAGTTCTATGAATAACCCCTGGTTGTCAGGCAGTTGAAATCCAAATCTTTTCAATTTATTTGGGTGAACATTTTGTTCGAAGTTATAGTAAGATGTGGGGGGCGTACTGATAATAATGCATTTTCTATCTACCATACACAACCAACATATAGTAGCCTTGAACACTTCTTCTTCTTTCTGATAACATTGTTTTCTTCCCTTTGTTTTAAGATGAGGTATTTCAGTCATTTTATAGTGGAAATATTCAATCTAGTTTTCTTAGAGATGTTCATATAAAATGTATTGTAATAATATTCACTTATATTATTTTATTATTCTCTGGAATATATTTCATGATTTTAAGGGTTACAATTCAAATTTAAAAAACCATTCACTCGTGCAATATTGTGTGCAGAATGGTGTAAATATTGCTCTCTCTCTCTCTCTCTCTATATATATATATATATATATATATGTATATATATATAAGAGGCTCAATTTTCCAATCAGCACTGGCTAGATTGCAAGTGTTAGAATTTACATCATGAAGATTTCATCAAGCATATGATCTAATTTCTGTTGATGGCATATTTTAATTGCAGGCAAGAGCCCTTATTTCAAAGCTGACTGAGGAAAAGAATAATGCTTTACAACAAAGCAATAAGCTTCGCCAAGAATTGGTAGGCCGTTGGCTTTTTACTTCATCTAAATCTTGTGTTTTATGGTGTTTTAATGAGCATTATGTGCATGCTTTGATTTACGTGGTTTTGTCCGTTCTCCTTCTTATGTCAGCCACCCTGATGGCTCTCTTCACTCTCGATAATCACTAACATTGATGCACAATTAAATTGATGGGCTGTTGTAATACTAATAAGAGTTGCTTACAAGCTTTTACCTTTGGTTCTTTGGTTTCCCATTTGTCTCGCTATCCCTTTGACCACATTATTTGATCCAGATTTATTGAAATAGAGGCCAATTTCTTGATTCCTGAACTTTAGTTTCAGGCTCAAGTAACAGATTGAAATTCATCATACACTTTTTATTTTTGCACTATGCATCCCCTTACATTATGAGATTATGATGTTCAGGATCTCCTGAGACGGGAAGGAAACAAAAACCGAGCTGGTGTCTCATTCATGTTTGTCATCTTCGTTGGCTTGCTTGGCATAGTTTTGGGATACCTCATGAAGAAGACATAACAAGCTGTTCCATTTAGCTCGTTACCATATTATTCCTCATATTTCCCTAATGTTACCGATCAAAGAAAGGTAAAGAGAGGGAAAGAAGCTAAAATGCGGAGCAGAGTCCGTTTTTAGTCGAGCTTTGTTGAAGTAACAAATTCTGTTAGGCCAGGTTATGTGTTTTATTCGATCCAGTAACCCTATGTAATTCCAATTTGACGTGCATTCTTTTTGTAACTTAAAGAGAGTTTTCCTTATTTTTTGGTTTTCTTTGTTCTCGTTTTTATTTTGTGATTCAACTGGAAGGGTTCTGGAAGAACTTGTGATGCAAAATGATTAAATAATCTGCATATTTCAGTTTGCTGGAATTTATTTTTTTTTATGGACGTGGGCTGGCTGTCTCGACTAGGGTCTCCGGTAATTGTAGAGATGTCAAAAAAGATCCAACTTGGCTCGATTTTAGCCTGGGTTGACTGAGCAATGGGTAGGTCACAGGTTGACCATGGGCGGCCCGATCGGGTCATGGGTCGAGGTCGGGCGGCTCATAAGTTGGCTTAGTCTGGCCTTACTTCCAAAACGACGTCGTTTTGGAAGTTTTTCTTAAAAAAAAATGCCGGGACCATAGGGAGGTCGTGGGTTAGGCTACAAATTGACCTATCTCGACTTGTTGAGCCACGGGCCACTATAGCTCGGGATCTTCTCCTGGTTCAACCTGACCCATTGATATCTCTAGGTAATTGTGGATAGTATTTTAAATAATTGTATTAAAATCTCAAATCTTAATTATCGAACAATATACTTTGATGTATATTAACATTGTATGATTGTGGCCATAGATCACTTGCCTCAATTCGTTTAGGGTATTCTTTCAACAAAAAATGAAATCTTATGCAGCCATTCATTATTCAATAAAACATGGAACTAATCAATCTTTTTCAGCCATTCTTACTTTTTCCCAATCAGGAGGCGCTTTTATAGCTAAGTATCTTCTTACTGTATTTTGACGCATTGAAATTGATCATAAACTGGCATGTTGTCGTTTAATGCGCCGTTGATTAGTCATTAACAAAAACCACACTCCAACCCAAAAAAGTGACTTCAATTGCTCTATTACACTGTCAGAAATTGAGGGAAGTAGAAGCTTACACATGGGACAACTGAAGGAACTCTCTACTTTTCCACATACTATGGATTTGGTAGATCTGTGAACTACATAGGCAGACATCTCACATGGTCCAATAATCAGCTGGGTCGATGGTTGGTTAGGAAGAAACTTGACAGATCGTTGGTGAACTTCTTGTGGCTAACACATTTTCTAGATTCTTTTGTGCACTTTGGAGAACCTATGGTATCATATCACTCGTATATGTGGATCCAAAGAATAGCTAACTCAACAAGAAGAGCACCCTTCAGGATGTTCAATGCTTTAACAGGTATGGAGGGCTTTCATGATGTTGTAAGTCGATGTTGGAGCACTGAAGTGGTTTGTTACAAATCTTACCAATTAATAACTAAGCTACGTCGGGTTTGTTACAAATCTTACCAACTAATGACTAAGCTACGTCGGGTGAAGGATCCACTCAAACTATTTATGCTTGCTAGAAGTATCAATCTTCAATCACTTGAAGATAAACTCAAGCTGGCCCAAGATCTCTGCTACATGTCTCCCTGTGACTCCAAATTCAAACAGGTTAAAAGCAATTGTCTTGAGCAATATCAGGAAGCTCTTACTTTCCATAATACGGTTTTGCAACAAAAGACTCGACTACATTGGTTGAAGGAAGGTGATGCAAATACTAAATTTTTATGTTCTTCCTTGCTTGATAAACGTAATACAAATAAGATTTTCATGCTACAAGATCACAGGGGAAGGGAGTATGTCGCGTATAATGATCTCTTGGATGTTGCACAAACTCATTTCATGGATCTGATGGGTAATGACACTTCCTTGTCTCCAAGCTCAAATATACAATCGTTACTTGATTGCCACATAGAGCAAGATATAAGGAACCTTTTGGCCTCTCCCATTACTGTAGATGATATCAAGAGAATTTTATTCAGCCTGCATCTGTCTAAGTCCCCTGGACTGTTTTTTCAACAAACATGGGACATCACGGGACATCTCTTCACAGCAGCTGTTATGGAATTTTTTGGCTGCTCCCTGTTGTTTCAGGAAATTAACCATACATTTATATGCTTCCTAAGAAACAAATCCCTTGCACAATGAATGACTTCAGATGTAATATCCTGAAGATTAAGCTCATGCATATTGCATTAAATAAAATAAGTTATATCACTAGACGATTAATTTGGTGCATTAGGATACGAAATTTGGTATTTTTTGCATATGCATGAGATTAGCATACACATACATAGATTGTTATTTATAAACATGAGAAATAAGTGACAAATATTTTGTGTGCACTTAATTGACATACTTCGGGATGCTTGGATATGATTTTGATGAATTAGAATTAAATTAGAAGTTGATGGATTTAAGTTAATAATTTGGAGTTAATTGTTAAAAATCGGAAGTTTGAAGAGTCAATGTATAAATTGGCTTAGTATAATTCCTAAATGGTAAGATTGGAGACAAGTGGCACTTTATATTTGAGACAAGTGGCCCTTTAAATTTGTGACAAATGACACTTTCGACTTGTGACAAGTGGAGCTTTAGAATAGTGACATGTGTGTAGTTGTCAATTGCATTGTATTTTAGGGTTTAATTTGTTAAGTATTTAGTGTTAAATTGAGTGTTGAGTGTGTGTTTATGTGTTAATTGTGTTTGTTTATGTGTTTAAGTGTTTTTATGGGTTAATATGAGTCTTTGAGCTTAATTGTTGTATTTTTGAGGTACCTTGATGGGTTTGTTAATGTTTCAGGGTAAACGGTGAAAAACGGAGAAGATTCGATGAGTTTTCGGGCCAAAGGCATAGCCCACGATCGTGGCACAGCAGGCTACGATCGTGACAGAAAAGGACGAGCCAGAGTAGCTAGGCTATGATCGTGCACATGAGGGCACGGTCGTGACAGAAAGTTTCCATTCAGGCCACGATGGTGTACATCAGGTCACGATTATGACAGAAAGGTTTAGGCGTTGGCCACGATCATGACAGGCAGGGTCACAATCGTGGCTTGCGTAGAGCTGAAGGAAAAAATCGAGTTTCGCAAGATTTTTCGGGTCATTTCAACCTCGACTTTGACCTAGAACACCTAAAATATAAATAGAACATTATGAGACGGATGCAGAGGCTGGAGAGTCGTGCAAGAAAGCTATCATATCAACCAATTCCGAGAGAAAACCTAGAGAGAAATCGAGAGATTGAGGAAGGAGATGAAGGAAGAGAGACACAGAGACGAAGCTAGATGTGACGTACTTCCCGGAACAGGTGGTGACCCGTTGTCGCTGCCTCCGCAAATTCCGTTTTTGATAGTATTTTCTATTTATTCAATTTTATTGATGTATGAAATTGCAATATTCGTTGAGAATCGATTGTGTTGAATGTTGAGTTTTGTCTATACTCACCTTCGGGTTTTTCATTCTTGAGATTAATAAAGTTTAATTGATTGTGTTATTATTGATTGAATTGTGATTCAATTTCTGTTCGTAATAATTCGGCAATAAACTGAAAGGGTGAGCCGACTGAAAATAATTAATTTGGGCTAATGAGAGTTAGGTAAATTGATAGAGAAGAATTAGATCAAACCAGTAGAATCGTGTAACGAGAGATCGAGCATAGGTTCCTGGTAGGTTAATAGACAATTTTAGAACTATTTTAGGTTGTG
>JANQAP020000588.1:293183-323686 GCA_026874005.2 Erythroxylum coriaceum | reverse complement strand
CTTACTAATTATAAACATTGCTTTCTGATAGGACCAAATACAACAAAGCATTGAACGACGATCTCAACAATCTGAAGCTATTGATGACATTGAAACTTATCTTGAAGCAGTGGTGGGAGGATATTCAGCTTAGGTTCATTTGCGAACACTTGTTATTCGCAATCCTCCACGTCCAGTACAGCAGTATCTGCTAGGCAGTCCACCACCAGTCAAGTGGAAGCACTTGAGATTACAGTGCAGACATTGTCGACTCAGTTGCAACAGACGTTGGAACAGTTGATGGCATAGCAACAATAGTCGATGCAGTTCCTCTCTCAGCTCTGTCAAAAGGTGGATGAGTTGAAGCATCGGGGCCAACCAGAGCATCCGTCATCTCCAGATCAATAGTGTACTTTTGGTCATTTAGTTTGTATTACAAATACTTATTATTTACAATGTAATGTTTTTATTATCAATTAAGATATTTTAATTTTTAATCATTAATCAAAATTTCTATTTCAGCAAATTAAATGTATACTATAACTTTATAATTATTAAAATTACGCATTAACCATATTTAAATATAATGAAAATATATATTATATATTTAAAAAAAATTAAGTAACGCATTTACCGACGGAAAGAAACGTTCGTCGGTAAATACATAACCCGTTACCGACGGTCCACCAGTTTTTCGTCGATAATGGTAGAAGGAATTACCGACAGAAACACATATCCGTTGGTAAAGCTTTTAGCAAATATACCGACGGTAAGTTTGTTACCATCGGAAAATATACCGATGGAACAAAATAACCATCGCTAAATGGTACCGACAATCATACACAGAGTAAACCGTCGGTATCTTTACCAACGGTAAGATAATATACCGTTGGTAAATTTACCGACGGTATCAAATTTACCGTCAGTAAAGTTACCGACGGAATATGCTTTAACGGTCGGTAAGTATTAGCTACGGCCGATTCTACGACGCTTTCTTCTGTCGGAGAATTCCGTCGGTAATCTTTATTACCGACAGAATGATCGTGTTTTCTGTCGGTAATTTCCATCGCAAAAAGGCATTTTCCTTGTAGTGAAAATAAAAACAGCTCACAATCAAGGATCCAAATTATTTATAGAAAATGAATATGTAAGATCTTTGTTACAAGTTATAATTATATGAATAAAAACTCTATTATTTATTATGCCTTGTATTTTTCTTTCATAAAATAGAGTGAGAAGGGACTAAATGGACAAGAGTATTATATGATCATACTATACAAAGTCACTTACTATAAGAAAGGTAAAGAGTGGATGTCAAAAAAAGCAGAAAATAACTATTTAAGTATAAATACTTGTTTAATATTTAAGTTTATTTATTTATGTAGTAGTAACTAATAATATTTGGATTGAATATTGGTTTTGTTTTCTAAATTTTAGAATAAGATGTAAAAGTTGTTACAAAAATCAATCTCTAAGGGAATGAGGTCAATATAAAAGACATTTATAATACTGTGCTTGGTATACTTTCTAGTTATGTCAAATGTCTTAGCTTTGGCACTAAGTCAAATGTTTCAACCTCATCATAGAAGACAGTCGTTCAACAACTTCAAGATAAAAACAAGATGCTTAATGCTGAATTACAACATACTCAAGCAAAATTAGCCAAACATGATAAGTTATTCAGAAAAATGCTTGGCTCGGATTATAATAGCAATGAAGATGAAAGCAAATGGTATTAATTACATTTTTTATACTTTTTCTTTCAATTCTTGTTTGTATTATAATTTAAATTTGAAACCTTTTTTCTGATTATAAAATTGATGAAGATGTAACTGATGAGCTATTATGTCATGAATGGTGAAGTTATATGATATTTGCTTTAATTAAAAAATATTGTTTCAATGTTCACAATATTTTAACTAAGCTGTTTGGGTTATTGCAGGTTCATCAACATGTTGTAATATTTTTTTTTGTAATCTCAGCATTTATAATTTGTAAACCGATCTCTGTATTTATTATCTTGTATATAAGAATTGTTGCAATTATAATTAAAATCTTGTATACGAAGAAATTTTATAATATTTTATTTTTATGTACAATGCTTCAAATTATCAATTTTTGTATAATGAATTAACAATAAAAATATATTGATACATTATATATAATAATAAGAATTAAAAATATAACAAAAAATCTATTCGAAAATTATATAACATTTGTTAAAACATAGCTAAAAAAATTTGGCTACATTTTATAGCGTAGCAAAAAGTTATTAGCAATGATTACCAGAAAAATCATCTATAATTTTCAACTACAGAGATTTAACAACATTATGGGCAACGAAATTAAATCGTAGCAAAAAACTATTAGTGATAATTTTTATACTTTTAGCTACGATTTTTTTAATAGCCAAAGGTAAATCATAGCTAAAGATCCAATTTTGTTGCAGTGATTATCATACATACCATCACAAATATCCACGGTTGAAATCTTAAATCTACTTAGTAATCGTTTCTAAGACATCAAGGATCAAAGGGTTGCTAGCTACCAGACTTACCTCTTAAATGCTACATACTAAGGGCATTGATCGTAGGGGTATCAATAGCGCTCCTTGATATGATATTTATGGGATGCGAGTATATTGCCTTTCTTGTATAATTTATCCCACTTAGGTTTCTATTCTTCTTTTTCTATAGAAAGATATTTTAAACAGTTTTAAAAATTTTCAAGTGGAAATATTCAAAAGTTTCCTTCACACAACACCAAATAATGTAGATAGAATATATGCAAGCTCGTTTTACTACTTTTAGGTCCTTAAATATATAGAAAAAAGGATTTTAAATGTTTGTGAAAGACACTTTGATAGTTATATCATAAAGGAGTCATTTGGTAATGAAGAAATCAAGATAAAAAATGGAAATAGAAATAGAAAGTGAAAACTTTTTACTTACATTTAATTATTATATAATTTATTTTGCAGATAATTATTCAAAATATTTTGTATTTATAAATAAGCAAATTTATTTTTTTAATGATTTATAAAATTATTAATTTTCAAATAATAATGAATGATTTTTATAATAAGAATAAAATTAAAGAACTATAAAAATCTAATAAAATTAAAGAACTATAAAAATCTTGTTTTACTTAATATAGTATTAATGAAAAAAATAAAATAACTGTTAAAGAAATTAAAGATAAAAATCATAATATGTGATTTTGATAATAATAATAATAATATTATTATTATTATTATGATAATATTTTAAAAATATTCTTATAAGTTCCTTATTCCTAATGTTTGATTCTAGTTTACATCCACACTTCCCTCAATAATATAAGTCCAAGATTGTATAGAATTCATTCCAATTACTACATTCACGTTTTCTAATAAGTTAGATATGCCTTTGGTTTGAATTCAAATTTCAAAATTTTTAATTGATCTTAGTTTAAAAAAATTAACTAACCAAAAATAACAAAGAAGGAACATCAGAGTGAAAATGAAATGATAAACACTCGCTGACGAGGCCAAAGCATTTATTTTTTCTGTATGTAATTATTGAAAGCAACAACTTGCATTCCCTCAAATTGAAAGCCAAATGATTACCTCGCATTCAACTTTTAATGACATGATAACAATTATATGTATTTTACAAAGAAAAAACTCTTTTTTCTAAAATACAGTTTATATTTTATGACGAGAAAAGATTATGAGAGTCTTTCAAAAATAAACTAAGCATAAACATATACTTCTTCAAAAATGTACTAACTTCACTTATGTCTGATATCGCTACATTCAGCTAAATGGCTGTCCTATGGCAGGGGAAGAATGATACATCTGTTCCCCACTTTGCACGCGAAAGAAATGGGAGTTCCTTGATCTGTTTCAACTCTTCAAAACTGAATTGCAGTATCAGTTGACTACTTACACTAATAAGTATGGCTTTATTCCAATTGAAGTAACATTCCTTTGGCTTGGATCGCCTTTTGTACCGAAACTCCCATTTTCAAGTTCATGCAATTTATTTTTTTAACTTATAAAAAAAACATATATGTAAGAATTTCTGGCCTATAAAAACTTTTTTTTTTTTTGGATATTGAGAAATCCATACAAAATTTGTGTGCCAATTTCTAGCCTAACAAGGGCCAAGCCATCGCACCACTGACTACAATGGAAATAACCATCCATGGCGTAAAGTCTTGCAAAGACCACGTGGTAGTCATGCAAGTCAGGAGAGTGTATATCCCAAGCAACCGCGGCCTGTATACTTTGTGGGTTGGTATCGTTTACTATCTTCGTTAGTTCTCTCTTCAGATTCGCATTAACAGAAGCATGTTGGCTTAGCATCCCTCCGTCTACTCCGAGGCCATCGGAGGCTTCTCTAGATCTTCCTCATCAAGTCCAACCTGCTGCTGTTGTCTCCCAGGTACATCTTCTGTATTTACCTCGCCCTTAAATCTCCGTAAGTGTTGATTGATCACTGTACTTTACTGTTTGCATTGGGATTTCATGCGAATATGGAAAATTCCTTGTGCCAAAAGTTCTTTTGCTATACCTGAATCTCCTTGTCCCTCCTTTATCCCATAGACTGGGGAAGAATTAGGAGAATCACTCCCCGACTTCCGTAGGTACTTCATCCTTGGGCTAACTCTTAGCTGGATCTCGTGAACTATGGGAATCTCCCTTATCCAGTTGACAGTTTTATCAGCTAGTGTATGATTCTCCATTTCCATTTTCTTGCATATTCTGGCATTCCTTTCTCGCCAGATAGATTATATGGAGCGGGCAAAAGCTGCTTTTAGTATGGTACCGTCTTGCTTCAGCTCAGTAACAGTTTTGGTAGTCCGATCTAGTATATTCTCCCAATCTCTAGAACCGCAAAACTTTTGCATCAAATCTTGGATTCTGGCCCAAATAACTTGTGAGAAGCTGTCTTGATAAAAGAGGTGATTGATAGTTTCAGACCCCTCTTTACAAAGCATATAGGGTCGAAATTACCAAACCACTTGTCCTTGGTACTCATCCTTTATTTTACCATCAACCAGCTGATTGAGGTTTTTTTTTTTTTTTCCAGATGAGGTCAAACCAAGGGACTTTAGGAAGCAAAAGGAGTTGTTGAATTTCAAAGAGCTGTATCCTATCCACACTACTCTATCTTCTTCTTATGGAGGATAATTACGGGGAAAAAGGCTTAGTATGCTGCTAGAGCCCCTGAAGTTACAACTCCAATTTGCCCCTTGTATGATGGAGTTTACTTGAGCTCTTGTTGGAATTCTGGTAGTTAAGTTTGAGAGCTCATTCCTCATAAATGGTGGATTGGAATTCATCCAATTGTAATACCAAAACCATATAAGATTCCCATTTCCTACATGATGTTTGAATAAAGGGTAGATCTGTTCTCTAATATCAGCATTTGGATGAAGCTCATGAATGCTTCCTAGTGATTTTCACCTACCAAAAAAACTGGTTTTAGACATATAGTATTGGTCAATCCACATAGACCATAAGGTTCCTTATCATTAAATAGTCTCCATACTCTCTTAGACATTAATACTCTTTTGCATAGTCTGTATTGGGACCATACCCAGCCCCCCTATTTGTTTAGGAATACAGATCTCATTCCACTTTACTTTAGCTCCTTTAGGATTATCAACCTTCCCAGACTATAGAAAGTTCATTATGCATATTTCAATCTCCTTCAAAATTCTCCTAGGCTTGAGTAAGTGAACTGCAACGGATGCGGATGTTTCTCATGGCAGATGATATTAGCTGCAGTTTACTAGCTAGGGATAAATACTTGGGGACCTTATACCCAACTCTTCAGTGTTTTGAATATCTAATGATATTTAGATGCTGCATTTGTGGGGGGATTTATCTCAAGTCCAGGGATTTCGGAGAATTCCTTTATGATTCTTATAATTATGATATTTAGGGTATAGGAGTCTATTTGCAAAATATCACTAGGTCATCAGCTAAGGCTAAACGACTTATCTTTAGACCATTGAATCTCTGCTGGTATTTGAATTTATTATTGTCCAATGTGAAGGTATTGATCATTCTAGGTGAGGCCTCTATAACCAAGGTGAATTTGGTTCACTTGAATCTTTTAGTAGGATTCCCATTGATAAGTATGTTGAGTGAGGTTGAAGAGATGCATTCATCTATATACTTCACAAATTGATAAGGAATCCTAAAGGCATGCAGACAACTAATTAGGAAACCACCCCATTTGACAATATCAAAGGTCTTTAAAAACTATACCTTCATTGCACAACTTTTAATTGGTTTCTTTTTAATGTAATCCCTCATCAATTCATGAATCAATAGGATATTATCTCCAATAGATATGCATATAATAAATGCTCCTTATGCCTAGTTAATCAAAGTCTTGAGTGAAGGTTTAAATCTATTGGCTAAAATCTTGGATATCACCTATACACCATATTATAATAGGAAATAGGGCGACAATCCTGCATGACATTAGGATTATGACCTTTGGGAATAAGACATGGAAAGGTGCTATTCATTTCTCTAAGCATCCTTGAGGTATGGAAAAACTCGTACACTACCTCAAATAATAATCTCCATTAACGCTCTAAATGGCCTGAAAGAAATGTGCACTATACCCATCTAGACATGGGGCTTTAGAGGGAACTATCTCCTATATGGAGATGGGTCCGATTAGATACTCCTTCATCTCCTCACTGATAGCGTCTATAATGGCCCAGCTAATATCATAACTTCCTTCTTCCTTGTTTTAGAGTGATCCCATCAATCCTTTAAAGTATTCCCATCAATCTTTTAAATTATTCTTGTTCAGTAGATTCCATCTCTTTTTATTGTATATAGAAATTTCCCAATTTATCTTGTAAGAAGGAAACCTTATTCCTATTTTTGTAAACTAGTATCGAGTTATGAAAAAAATTGGTATGTTCATCCCCATATTTAAGCCACTGTATCCATGTTTTTTTCTTTGGGATGGGGTTGTGCGTTGAAAGGGCTGCATTATATTCAAAAATTCTAGTAGTTTCAAGATTCCTTAATGTAATATCCTGACGGAAATTATAACAATCCTATTGTGCCCTTCTTAAATTATCCTTAGTTTTCTGGAGACTCAAGGTAAAATGTGAATTATTAAATTTTCCAAAATCATTCAACCACTTTTTCACCTACTATAACTTTTTTAATAGTTAGTAGGCCTTGTAACCTGCAACCTCCATAGACCAGTTCATCCTTACAACTTTTTTAAATCCCTATTTTTTGGTAATACCATTGAAGCGCTTTAGAAAATCTTATATGCATCTTTATTATTTCAATCCATGAATGATATGTAGCATACTGTCTCACCAAATTAAGAATAAGACTTAGGAAATTTTGGGAGCCATAACTAGTGAACAATTACCTATCAAGCTTTTTCCTTATAAAAGAAGCACCATGTTGCTTATTGCTCCAAGTATAAAGATTACCTTTATATTTCAGATATATCATCCTTATTTGACTAATAACTTCCTTTAATTCCTTGTCAGCTCCTTTTTGATTAAATTTGTAGATTTTAACCTTTAGTGGTGAAAGAATGTAAATGAAATCTCTAATTAACATCTATGGATTGCTCATAGAAGAGTAAGTAGCTTTTATCTTATCCTATATTTTAGTACTATGAAAAGCAAAGTTAGCAACATAAATTATGGAGATATCAATAAGACAATGGATACCTTGGACATTTCATGACAAGTGTATAAGTTGTTCTATAACACTTTTTTTTTTGAATTACCATCTCTTCAACATTGTATGCAAGCATAATTCTAAAATTGTAGTGGTAGGCATGGTTAGTAAGAATCTTCCATTCAGCACCCAAAAAGTTTAGACAATTCTGGATGTGATGTTCTTTTATTTTAGTCTCCAATAAGCCTAATAGTAGAGGCTTTTTTTTTAAGAAAATCATAAATAATTGCCTTTTAAGAGGGTTATTGATCCCTCTTACATTCCATATCAAAAAGGTCATAGGAAGTGAGGTCAAACTAGGGGTTTCGAGCCCCTAATTGGTTTATGTTTTTTCCTCTTAAATGTTCTCCTATAATCCTTTTGAGTTTTCTTGTGGACTCCTTATTTACTATCCACCTCATTATAGGGTTTGCATTACTCTATTTCCACCTTAGTTTTTTTCCAAAACATTTAGACTAATAAGAGGTTCTGTTAAGCCAGTTTTCTTTTCGTGGATTTTAGGAGGATTCTCAGATTATCTAACTTCTTGTGTTCCATTGTTTGAGCATCCTCTAAGCTTGTTGTCGTAACTAAATTGGATGGAGTTATGTTCTCTATTCTTATAAGTTCAGCATAGCTACCAAATAAGAATATTTTTCCACTTGGTCTCCAAACTCAATTTTGTTTCATAGGTTTTTAACGGTATGAGAGCTTAATTTTATTTTTTATGAGTTCTCCGTTACCGTCTAGCTTTATGACTGAGATACATTTGATAGCTCACAATTCCTACTTTTCTCAACACATATTTTAACGATGCAAATCCTTTTTATACAAGTAGTTTGTTTATCTAAGCTCATAAGGTTCCTAACTGAGCTAGCCAAATAATTAAGTCCCTCTGTTGTCCAATACTCTAACGGGACATTGTGGGAATTAATCCACTGAGGAATTGGTTCTATATTGCCTCTTTAGCTCTATTCTATCTCTCTATTTCTTGAGGAACATGGACTGACCTCTAACATACGAGGAGCCTTATTCCAATATCTTCTTTAGGTTAGCATCATTTGAGAATTTGAAGATAAAGGCCTCTTCTTTAGTTAAAAAAGTTTTCTCCAATCCCTTCTTGCTCCATTTAGTTAAAGCCCATATTTGCATAAGCGAAAAAGTAAGTCTTTTTCATAAGAAGTATCCCGCTAATGCAGCGGACTAAGTTGTAGCTCTTGCCTTAAGTATTTTTATGAGTGGTGTAAGAACACCATTGACCATAAGCTCCTTAAAATGAGTGAGTTTATCCTTTTGACAGGAGGGTGCAAGTCTATCTCACTAAGATTTAGGAGAGGGTGTCTTGTTAACCTATTCTTGCATACTCACATCCAATATTAGCTTACCATTCCTTTGTACTCCAGTTCCAGATCTCATCACATTTTTTAGCGTTGGAAACTCCTCCGCTATTGATCTTTACCCTTTTGTCTAATCTTGAGGAGAGCATTAAGATACACAAGCTATCACTGGTGACTTTTGTGGAGTATCTCAGGATGATTCTTGACCCTTCATTAGGGTCTCTTCCATTGGGTTGAACCATTTTGATAGAGAACCAGACTTATCGCACGGGAACTTCCTGAAAAAGGAAAGAAAATAACAAAAGGAAGGGGTGGAAAGGTAAAAAGTTCATTGAAAAGCTAGAGAAAAACTTTTAAGAGAGATTTTAAGTCTTTAACATGTGCGTTTTTAATAGATTTTTTGCTTTTTATTATAACAAAAAATCTATAGATTTTGACAATTACATTTTAAAAGAATTAGGTTCAAAAAGATGTTAACTTGTCAAAAATGTCGTACACAGAAACTTGTCTTTAAAATAAATAGTCTATAATAGTATTAGTTAAACAAATTGAACTATGGTTCTGTATTCTTAGAAAATTGAAAATAGTAGGTTTATATATAATATCAGTGAAAAAACGAATTTTAAAGAGATTATTCAATATTTGCATTTGTTGAACTTTTGAAATATTTGAATATTAATTTGGCAAATTCTTTTTGTATACTATGTACATAATGTAATATCAATGGTTAGTAGGAGTATACGTATATATATATATATTTAATGCTTTGGTTTAGTTTGAATAGGTTTTAGAGTTTCTAACCTACTTTAATCACAAGTAAAAGAACTAGAAATTATTCGAGAAGCTTAGAAAATAGGAAGGAAACAATTGTATTGATGATTATTTAACTTTAAAAATAAAAGCAATACAAGTGTGTGTGTATATATATATATATATGAAATTGGATTTTCCTGTCTATACTAACTATATATATATATATATATATATATATATATATGTATGTATGTATCGTTATGCGAATAAATCTGGAAAACTATTCTACAAATGAAGACAAAGTAGTAAATCGTATTTATCTTCTACACAAACTTGTAAATTGTAGACCTTCCAAGAATTAAGAAAGTAAAAAAGATACTCTTTCACTGTAATTCAACTATTAGTATAATTTTGTTTACTTTTATAATATTAAATTAATATATATGTTTACAATAATCAATTAATTTTACATTGAAGGTCACCAAAAAATTACAATAGGAAAGAAAATGGATTAAATTTTGATTGAATGGTGTTGTAGGTTTGTAGCTAATGAAGATTGACGAAATATTGGAAGAAGCTGAAATAACTGAAACAGAGTACTTGTGTTAGTAGATAAAGTAGTCTTGAAAGTTGAAAGTTATTTTTTTTTCAGTTAATGAGTTGGTAACCTTGTAATTTAAGTAAACTTGGAGACTGAATATGTAATAGACTGCTTCCAGTTAATGTATATAACTAATTGATGACGAATAAAGTAGAGATGGACTGAATTTCTATATGGTATCAGAGTAAGAAAGAATTTGTTGAAACTTCTTTTTCTTTACAATTCTTTTCTTGAGTTCAACATCAATGGTTAACGATATGAGAGTTAAGTTTTATATTTGAAAGTGAAGCATCAAATAATGATGGAAATCAAATGTAGCTTCAAGGATCTGATCATCTAGGCCTGATTTTGGTTACTACCTAGTTAAATGGACAAAATTACTTGTCATGGAGTAGAGCTATGAAGATAGTGTTAGCAACCAAGATAAATCTTGGCTTTATCAATGGAAGATGTGAGAAGCCATATGATGAATCACCAGATTTTGACCATTGGTGCAAAGTGCAAAGATATGGAGAATGCAATGATCCATTATTATACCATATTCAAAGAGAGATAAGTTCAATATCTCAAGGAAATTTTTTTTGACCTAATTATTTCACAAATTTGAAAAAATTGTGGGATGAATTAACTTGCTTAATGTCACTTCCTTAATGTAAATATGGAGTAGGGAAACAAATTGTAGAACTTGAATATAAAATCAAGTTAATGCAATTTCTGATGGGATTGAATGAAATTTATGATAGTGTGAGAAATCAAAATTTGGTTATGGATCTATTGCCAAGTGTAAATAAAGCATATTCAATAGTGTTAAGAGTTGAGAAATAGAATGAAGTAAGCATAAGTTTCACAGATGAAGTTGAAAATGCCATGATGATCAAATCACAGGTAAACAAGAAAGACAAAATTGGTGCATTAAGAGGTGTGATGAAGAGCAAAGAATCTGTCGATAAATCGAAGTTACATTATGATTATTGTAACATGGATAAACATACAAAAGAAACCTGTTTCAAGATTCATGGATATCCATAGTGGTTTAAGGAATTAAAGGAAAAGAAGAATGAAGAAGGAAATATGTCATTTGTGAATTTGGTTAACTAAGCAGATGAAACAAGTGGAACAATCTCAAAAGGAGACTAGAAATCAAATGTTTCAGTCATGATACAACAAGATATTGACAAGTTTTTCAAAGTAAGAGGAAATGTAGGAATTGAAAAAATTTGATGATTTCGTAGGTATGGTTCTTAATCATATCCTTAGTTCACTTGAGTTAACTGAATCTGGCTCTTAGATAGTTCACATTAGAGCTTCGAACCACATATGAGTAGATGTGAAATTGATGAAAACTTGTGAATGATTTTACACCTGTACATTTACACATTGGATCCATTAAGCTTGTTCATCATATAGGTGATGTTTAACCACAAGAAAGATTAACCTTGACTGATTACTTATATATTCCTTCTTTCAAATTCAATCTTTTATATGTCAATAAACTCACTATTACACTTCCAACCTATTTTTTGCATAATACAGGACCTAACGACTGATGAAGTGCTCGTAGTAGGGAAAGTGATAGGAAGATTGCACATTCTAGACTCCAGCTCTTATCATCCTAAAACCATAAAATAATATACCTTGAAATTGTATCCAAATCTCTTTGCAAATTTGTGGACACCACTCTTCCTTAGCATCAACGATTGAGACGTCCATCTATAAATGTAATGAAACATTTGAACGGAGTAATGGATCTTTCTACTGAAACAAAATTTCCATGTGAAGTCTATCATTTGTCCTAATAGAGTAGATTCCAAACTAGTACAATTTATTCAATCGCATGTTTTGAACTTGTTGGTGTTGATTTATAGGGTCCTTATAAATATGCTTCAACTTATGGAAACTATTATTGTTTGACCATTATGGATGAATTAAGTAGAAAGATATGGACTTTCTGCTTAAGCATAAACTTCAAACCATTCAAACACTTCACATTTTCTCCAACCTAGTTAAGAATCAATTCCATAATTTTGTTAAAATTATCAGGAAAAATAATGATACAAAGTTTGGTAGTTTATCATGGACATCTCTATTGTCTGCTTTAGGCATTATTCATAAAAAAACTTATGTTTATACCCCTCAAGAGAATGGAGTTGTAGAACGAAAACATAAACTTTTTGGCAATTTGCATGATCTTTGATGTTTTAATCATATGTCCCTATTCATTTCTGCGGGGAAGCCATTCTCACATCTACATATATTAGAAATAGACTTCCTTCATCTGTTATATCGTGGAAAGCTCTATATAAAATATTCTTTCACAACAAACCAGATTACTCTTTTCAGAAAACCTTTATGCTTTTGTCTCAAATACATTTCATCACAATGATAAGTTTGAACTTAAAGCTTTCAAGACTATTTTCATTAGTTATTTAGTTGGACAAGAAGCTTCTAAGTTTTATAATCTAGAAACAAAAAAGATTGTTATTTCTAGAGATGTCATCTTTTATGGAAACATCTTTCCATTTCAAAAACATGATTACAAATGATACTAGAATTCCTTTGCCTGTGATATGCCCAGATTTAGATAATCCATTTACCCATTTTCGTCATTCCAGATCTGATGGTGATTTTGAAACTGATAATGTTCTTATTTTTACATTTGATTCCTCCTTAAACCATACAATAATTTCTCATATTGAAACTCTAAATACATCATTAAATAATGAAAAACTTCTTACTAGGAAAAGTATCAGACCAAAGTCAAAACCCTTATGGATGAAAGATTTTGTTTCAAATTCTGCACAATCTTCCTTGTTTTCTAAATCTGTTGTGAGCACTTATTAGTCATCACCACTCACATCACCAACATATCCCTATTTTCTTTCATTGCATTTCTCTTCTATATACATGTCGTTTTTGGAAAATATGTTAAATATTAAAGAACCAATTTCATATTATCAAGCTAGAACAGATGAGAATTGTTAAAAAGCGATGCAGGATGAAATATAAGCCTAAAAAAAACAGACATGGGAGTTAATTGATTTAAATCCTAAAAAAAGGCAATAGGTTGTAAATAGGTATACATGATTAAATACAAAAATGATGGAATAGTGGATTTAAGGCTTGATTAGTAGCAAAGGTTTCCATTAAATAGAAGGGGAAGATTATCATGATAACTTCTCATTTGTTTCTAAAGTGGTGACAGTCAAAATGTTCTTCGCTATCGTAGAAGCTAAGGTATGCAATTTGCATCGCTTAGATATCAACAATGCATTTTTCATGGATATTTAGGTGAAGAACTTTATATAGAGTCCCCATAAAGTTATAGAAAAGTACTTGATGAAAAGTTTACAAATTAAAAAAATCATTGTATAAACTTAAATAAACGTCGAGAGAATAGAATTGGGAGTTTTCTCATTGTCTTCATCAATTTGATTTCCATCTATCAGCTAACGAAAATTTTTTATATATCAAAGCTCAAAACAATTTTTTATATATCAAAGGAATCGGTCCAACTTTTTTGGCTTTAATTGTCTACATTGATGGTATTCTTCTTACAGGTTCTTCAAACGCTGAAATATTTAATGTCAAATAATTTCTTCATTAACAACTTACTATCAAGGATTTAAGCTCTGCAAGATACTTACTTGGCTTATAGATTGCTTGATCATCTATAAGAATGTATATTAATAAGAAAAAATATATTTTTGATATTTTGGAAGATGTTTGTCTCACAAGTGCAAAAGCTAAACAAACTCCTCTTCCAAAGATATAAAAATTCCATGTTGAAGATGCTTTGTTACTTACAAATTCAGCGCCATATTAGAGATTGGTTAGTCTTTTATTATATATAGGATTTACTTGGCCTGATATTACGCATTCAATACAACTGTTAAACCAATATATTCAGTCTCCTGTTGTTCTTCACTGGAAAGCTACTCTATGTATTTTGAAATATCTAAAAGGATGTCCTTTAAAAGGGTTATTTTATCCTGCATTATCTTCTTTCCATATTACAAGATATTGTGATGCCAATTGAGCAACTTGTTCTATTAGACGATTGTCTCTTACAATTTATTGTTTTTTCCTTAGTTCTTCTTTGATCTCTTAGAAAACAAAGAAACAATCTATAGTATCAAAATCTTATGCTAAAGTTGAATATCGTAACATGGGAGCAGCGGTTTATGAATTATAGTGGATCACTTATCTCTTATAGGATTTTCATATTCCTACTCAATTTCCAATTTCTTTATATTCTGATAATCAAGCAGCTTTACATATTATTGATAATCATGTTTTCCATGAATGGACGATGCTTTTAGAAATTGATTGTCATATTGTTCAGGACAAATACAAAGATGGTTTTCTACATTCGCAGTATATCTCTTCTAAACAACAATTGGCTAATAATTTTACAAAATCTTTGGATGGTCTTATATTTCATAGTCTACCATCCAAGTTGGGTTTGTGTGATTGGCACCAAACTCCAACTTGAGGGGGGATGTTACAGTTGTCGAAGATTGACGAAATATTGGCAAAAACTGAAATAGTTGAAACAGAGTACTCATGTTATTTGAGGAAGTAGTCTTGAAAGTTCACAGTTTTTTAGTTATTGAGTAGGTAATCTTGTAATTTAAGCAAACATGGAGACTGAATATGTAATAAAAAATAATTTCTTCCAGCTGATTTATATAATCGATTGATGATGAATAAAGTAGAGATGGACTGAATTGCTACAAATAGTGTATTTATATTATACATTGTCATCATCTGCACCCCTTTTATCATAAGGAAGACTAAAATATAAAACCTAGATAACGTTATATTGAAATAGTACATGGAAAGATGTAGATCAGTGTGAAAAAACATCAAGAGCTTTAAGAAAAAGAGACATTAATGTGTAGTATACTTGGATAAATTGTCAAAAAAATTATCAATTTCATAGAATACTTCATTTAAACAAGAATTTTACTTTGTGATAAAAAACCCAATGTTTTTAAATTATTATTTATAGCATAAATTAAGGCAATAGCCTAACATATGTTAGTATATCTAAATAAATATGAAATTTATTTTAATAACAATCAGTAGATAAAAATAAAGAAAAAGATACTCCATTTTGAAAAAAGTATTAAAATCTCATTTTCTTCACTAGTTTTCCACTAACCTCAAGCATTCAAATGAATAAATGCTTGACTTCATGTTTGAGTTACAACTGACCTATAATGTCCTATGTTTTTTGAAATCCTGATTTTCTCCCATCGTTCAAGTCCCATAGTATATAGAACTTAACACGTAGGAAAGAGAATGTTAGGATATGTCTTATTATTTAATTTTGGCATTTTTAATTATTGGATATTCAAGATAATGATTAAAAATATAAATCAAGAAGTCTTGAATTGGATTCTTGGATAGTGTTGTTGCACAAATAAAAGTCCATCTTGAATGAAGATTGGAGTGGATTACATTTTTTTTTGAAATATGAATAATGCAAGATGATGTGTATGAAGCTGGTGTGAAGGTTTCTATATCTTGAATATTTTTACTACTAAGTGATTAAGTTCTCAGTGGAAGACATGTGAGTGAGCTGGTGATTCTTTTCTTGGTGAATGTTGGCGTGAATTTCTGCTGTGTTGATCTTATCGCGTGGTTCACTGGGTTCTGTCCATGTTTTACAGAAAATATGTGAGTGTTTTGGTGATGTTTTTCTGGTGAGTATTCACGGTGAATGGAAGAGCAAAAAGTGGGTTGTTTAATATGAATGTTTTTACTGCTTTAAGGGAGGCTTGTTTGTAACATTATCAAGTGTGAAAAAAATTGGTGACAACCGACGGTGTGTGTGAGTCACTGGGCTTATGAGTCTTTCTTGATCTGTGTCTTAGTGCATTTTATGGTCAGTGAATGGGCAAATCATATGGCTTTTATTGTTCAGAAAATTGGGGCATAGCTGGAGATATATTATTGTGTGTTTGAACCTCTTCGTGTTTGAAAGGCATTATTGTGGGCTGAAGAATCTGTGAACTGGAAGTCTAGTGATGTTACTTGCGTGATTATTCAGCTGCTCATGGTTTCGTGATTGTGCAAGAAATTATTCCTCGTATTATTGTCAAGTGTCTTCTTGAGTGTTGAGTTGTTTATTTAATTACTTGAGTGATTTATTCACTATCCTCATTGTTATTAATTCTTCTATAGCACCAAGTTTAAAATTAAAATTAAAATTTAAGAGTTAAGAATAATTTAATGTTCATGTTCATAAAACTAGAATAGTTCATTGTACGTAAAAGCATGTGCATGGCTAAAACTTCAAATAAAATCGATTCTAACCTATGATTAATTCGATCTACACTGAATTGGGTACTTTTTTCGAAGCCATAAAAATATTGTTTCACTAAGTAGTAGTCAAATGTTTATTGAGCTCCTTAGATCTGCAGCCAGTATTAAGGACCTTTCTTTAAGAAAATATTAATATTAAGTTTATACTCCAATTGATTACATTTATTAGTTCACTGCTTGTCTACTTTAATTTTCTTAACCAATTCGTACCAAAATATGTCGGCGTCTCCTTGTTTTCAGGCGCTTGCCTCCTTAACCATGTGAGATTGACTTTTAATGTGAGAGAATCCAAGTTGTTGCTCTAAAAAACAATAGCCTAAAAATGACAAATGAAGTGGTTCTAAGAAAATAATTTTAACTATAAAAGAAACGGCCTTTTCTTAGTTCAGATGCTTCCCTACAATCAAGTCTAACCTCTTATACAGTATCGAAAACAAAATATTTTACAACTTGGATTAGCGAATTTAGATTAGAGAAAATATAGTTTGTATAAAATAATGGTACTTTGCACGAGTTCACGTGCACTTTTCTCCTTCCCATGAACAGTGGTTCAGTTTAAATTTAAAAACTCAACTAACAAAATGATAAAATATTGTGACAGAAAATAAAAGAAGACAAAACAAAGTAGGCTTGAGGCATGAAAGATCACTGTTCTTAAAAATTGATTTGGTCTAATGAGTACTCTTTCCAAGGTTCAATGTGAATATGAATATGTAGTACAGCTTAGGGGATTACAACTCCTTGCGGAAAAAATTGTAGTAAACACAAAAGGTATGAGTTCGCTTAGAGTATGAGCACTTTGGAGCTCATACAGTCACGCTAACTATTAACTGGAGATAAGAGTAACTCAAAATGCAAGTAACTATCATAGGGCAAAAGGAAGACAGATTGTTATCTACTGAGAAGTTGGTGGATCAGTTTCGAGGAAAGTTCCAAGAACTTGCAAGGTGCCTGCTACACCTAATGTGCATTTGATGGATGATTATCTGCACTTTTATTTTGCCTTGATCTCTTGTAGGAGAGGTTCCTTCATTTTTGTGTAGCTTTGGAATACTGTTCTATTCATTTCAGTTCATAAGTCATATAACAAGGATCCCAGGGATATATTGTAGGCTATAAAATCAGCTTCATCCAAGGATTGTTATGACAGATCCATTCAATGACACTGAAGGAGGTAACAAGCCCTTCTTCCTATTGAAGGAAGCAATAACTTTATAAGAAGTTTTAGCCTAGCAGAATTTGTTTTTAAAGGAGAGAAAAATATATTAGAAGAAAAACATCATATTTTAAAATAATATAACATATATATTTATATATACAAGAATAAGTGGATAGCAACGTAAGAGAAAAGATAATATATTAATGATCTCACTAAATTCAGATATCAACGTTAAAATGAAAAAAAAATAGATTTATAACATTAGATATAATTCGAGTAAACTATAAATACATGTTTTCTAGATAAGCATAAGATAAATTTAGAATAAGTTAAACTTAAGTACAAATTTAGAATAACTTAAACATAAGTTTATCAAAATCTGATTAACTTTTAAAATAACAAACTAATTTCATTACAATCCCCCTTATTTTGAAAGAATATATAAAACATTAACTTAAGTATTGCTAGATTAAAACCTAAAGTAGAACAATTAGAATACGGTGTCCTATGGACTATGAATCAAATACTAGATTTACCAAGATATAGCTTACAAAATTGTTGGTGAAACTTTAAGTTTTTATAAACCAACATCTTATATTGTAACAATTCTTAATTATTAGTCATATTACACCCCTACCAAATCTACTGTTCATCATGCATTTGCACTAATGGGCCATACGTGTGCCTGATTATTTATAATTGTTCTAAAGATTTTCCAAAGTCTTATAGGAACGGTCCCATTCTACACTCATATAGGCGATTCTATCAAGTGTATACTACAATCAAATATACTACCCATAAGGTATATATAATTTATAAGAGCTTAGTTCATCCTTACTTAAGTTGCAGTTTAGCACTAATAATATATCATAAGAGGAGATAAATATTTAATAGTGCATTTAAAAATCAATCTATGACTTTGTTATTATCCATATGTACCTAATTCATGGGACTAGTCCAATAGATTGGGTTAACATTATTGTTGATATCTTTTATTGGTTTTAATCATATTCTCTTTGATGTTTCAAATATTTGTTTCTTTCCTACTAGTTTAGTCAAATTCACTTCTGACTTTACAAAATCAATGGATACAATCCCATCTTTAAATGGCTACTTTAACACTTCATGTCTCAAATGAACGTGTCTACTTTTTCCATTAAAAGTTTTATTTTTCATAAGGATTATTGCTTAAAATCACAAGGTATAGAGACAGAAGGTGTTGGTCTTGTTCCTAAAGGAATATTTTCTAAGAAGTTCATTAACTATTGGCCTCATTTTTAGCCAACTTCAAGGCCACAAACTTTGAATCCATTGTTGAGTTAACAATAATAGTTTTTTAACTGACTTCCAAGTTAGCGTGCCTCTAATAAAGTAAATACATAACTACTAGTAGATCTCAAAGTAGCCTAATAATCATGATTAGGACTATATGTATACCTAATCAGTCTACATATAACATAAGCTATATCAAATTGTGTAAAGTTCACTAAATGCATCATAGTCTTGATAATCTGAGCAAGCTCAAACTAAGATATATAATGACTTTGATTTTTAGTCACATCAATATAATTGACATTCTTAAGAAGTTTTTAGTATAATGTTCTTATAATAATATTATACAAAGTTTAATACTTATGATTTTAAAACCTAAAATAACAATTGCTTCTCCTTTAACTCTTATATCAAAATGTAAAGCCAAAAATTTTGTAATACTATATAATACATTAATATTAGTGCCAAAAAGAAGCAAGTCATCCTTATATAAGCTAATGATCACACATTTTCCATCAATAAGTTTAGTATACACACAGTTATCTACTTTTATGAAAGAGAAACCATCACTTAATAAAACTCGATCAAATTTCTTATGCCACTACTTAGGAACTTATTTAAGACCAGACAAAGATTTTAACAATCTATAAACTTTATTTTCAAACCTACATGAAACACAACCTTTAAGTTGTACTATGCAAATCTTTTATTTAAATCAACATTTAAAAATATAGTGGCGATATCCATTTGATGAATAAGTTATGGATAGAAGCCTAGGAATTCAAAACACAAATTTATGAAATTCTAGGTACAGGTTCATAAATATCAAAAAATCAATATTACATTTTTTAGTAAAATTTTGTACAACCAAATGAGCTTTATATTTATTATTAGAGCCAATAGGATTAAATTTTCTTTTAAAAATTGTATTTACAACTAATAGGTTTAGCACTACTAAACGATTAATATACTATATTTTTATGTCCATTTCGAGTTTGTTTTGCCTGTTATTTGAGAGTTTTATGTTGTTTTTGGTACATATTATGTTTCAAGTGTTTTTTTGGGTCTAAATTACCTTCATAGACTGAAAGAAGAAGAATTTGAGTGAAATTGTGACATAAAACAAAAGAATTGGAGATATTTTATAGATATATGCTCGTGTGAAGTTATATATACCCGTATGCGTAATACACACAACCATATAAGAGACTGTGTACAAGACTGTAAATGTGTAAAGCTTCAATGATGCTCTTTTAGCCCATATAGAGATATACACCTTTGTAAGTAATATAGACGATTGTGTTCCTTACCTATGTAAATAATTGAAAATGTGTAAATTGGTGATTCTAAAGTGTTTTTGACATACATGATCACTTATAAGACCATGTGATTACCCGTGTGAAATCCAAAAACCCTAATTTTTAGTATAAAAAGAAATTATGAAGAGGAGGTAAAGAGGGTTAGAGTTAAAGACCAAATTTAAAGCAAGAGACCCAATTTTAAACCTAAAATGAGGAAAACATGAAGATTACTTTAAGAGATCCAATAGAGAACAACCTTTCATCAAGGATTCAAAAGTATTTCATTGAAGAAAAGGGGTTATAGATGGTGCATTCTTTTTTTTAATGCTTCTTCTAAACTTTTGGTGTTTATTTCATTTTCTACGTTTAAAATCTATGTTTGCTTATTGCTTAGGCAGGATGAACCATAAGTTTGGATGGATATATGATATGATATTTTATTTAATACAATTTGATTGAATGATTTATTAAGAATTAGTTATGCCATTTTTGTTCTTGAATTAATATGTACGAGAGATCAACTCAATAGTTAATTTCAATGACTAAGATTGAGACATCATTTTATATGAATAGATCTATTATACTTGGAAAAGAGTTGCATGCAAACTTAGAGAAATGTCAACATAAATTCTCTGGATTAGGGTCAAATATAATAGAGAAATTCAAGAATCAAGTAAAGTGATATTAAGGGTTTTGATTAGAAAGAGAATTCAGTCAATTAACTAAGGATTAGTTATTAGTAGTCTTAATAAAGATATTAAAATAAAATGGGAATTTTCACGGTTTAATGATGAATAATTGAATTGCATGATAAAGGTTAATATTTAAGAGATCTTAAGGGGATTAATTGCCTAGTTTCTAGCAAATTAATATTGTTTAATCATATGTGTTATCTACTTTCTGGTTCATTATTGTGTTGAATTCTAGTTTAGTTTAATTTTAAATTAAATCATCATTTTATTCGACAGTTAGATAATCTGAAAGAGGCTATTACTAGTACTTGTAGTCCTTATTGGGTCAGCCTATGGTTGCCAGTGCTAGCTACAATAACATTGTGCTGTTGCGGTTTAAAATTATATCAACCAAGCTTTTGGCATTGTTGTTGAGTCATCAAAACATGTTTCATTTAACAAATTATGAAGAATAATGCTTTACATTCAATGTCTTCAAACCACACTTAACCCTAGCTTCACAACTTCATACAATCATCGTCATTCCAACGGTAGTAGGGGTTGGGTCTTTAGTGATAAATATGGAGAAGACAACAAAAATGATAGTAGTAAATGAAAGGTGAGAACAATGTTCACGTTGATGAAGGTAAGAATAGAGGATCGTGGATGAAGAAAATTGAAGAAGATGAGAAGAGAGATTAACAGAGAAATGAGAGCAAATAATAAAGTGAAAGACCAATTAAAAATAAAGATAGTCTTTCATCTAGGAGAGAGTGTTATGGGTTAAGACATGGTTTGGCAAGTGACACTTGTCACTTGCCACATATCCATTTTCTATAAGTCTCCACTTGGTCCTCTTATTTAATTAGTCCATTTATCTCTAATTTCTAATTCAATTGTCTCCTAATTTTCTATGACATTTTTCATTAAATCCTAATGGCCATCTGACACTTATTTTTTCTACTATTTATCAATTGTCTCGCTGCTTGGCATTTTTCCTAGTCCAAAAATTTTCCAAAATTTCAGAATTTATCAAAATTTTACCAAAATTCTAAATCAACATTTATACTTGCCAAAACAATTTCCAAGACATATAATCCACAATTCTCAATATAATCACATTTATAAATTAATTATAGCCAGAAAGTGTCAATGAATGCATGTACAATCATTATAATGTGAGTAATAATCAAATTCACGTGTATGTGTGCTATATGATGCATGAGCATGAAGTACATTTTCCTAATTTCTCATTAATGACTCTCATGTTCAATATTCTAGGGTTTTAACCCTTAGCAGGGGGAAAATAAGATATTACAAAGATTTAATTGTAGATTCTATAATTGTTTTGCCAATTAGGATATATATTCTATGTTATAGTTTTTCTTTCATTACAATCATATTGCCCCTTAACAATTTTAGCTATTCATCATGACCAAAAAAGTTATACCCTTGACTATATAGAGTACTTAAGAAGATCATATTCTTTCAAAGTTTATGAATGTACTAGGCATCCATTGTTGTGACAGTTTCATTTTGCATTTAGATCTGCATTAAACCATTGCCTTTGATATTATGCTTTCCATCATCACGCAACCTGACACTACTGTTTCATTCTTTAAAAGAACAAAACATGTCCTTGTTGAAGGTGTTTTGTTCAATGTATAGTACCCACTAACTTATAGAGTTAGACTTACTGACCATCAAAACATCAGCTCCTCTTCCATCCTCTTTATCGAAGCTTAGATATACTACAGTAACTCTAGCTTTACGATCTATCTCCTTTTTTATTTTTTTTTGTTTCGTTGTACACAGTATATCCTAAAGTGTCCCTTCTCTTTATAATTAAAATATCAAACAATTTTTGCCTTTAATTTAAATTTTTACTGTCTTCTCTTTAAAATTAAAGTATCAAACAATTTTTGCCTTTAATTTAAATTGTTACTTGCTCTTGTTTCCAGTATCCTTTTCCCTACTCCTACCTCTAATGACAATCATACTCAATTCTAATCTACTTTTGTACGTGTTAAAAATCTTTTTCTTCAATTTTTTTGACTACAAGGCATCTTTCACATCATTAAAATAGTTAATGAAAATTTCATATAAATTTAGCAAGGAAGACAATATGATTATTTCTTCATCCTACTTCTCAAATTTTATCCCCAACACCTTGTAGATTCAAGACGATTCCATTAAAATTTTCAATATAATCTTTTGCATGTATACTTCCTAACATCCTCAAGTGTATAAATATTGGTTTTAATGTAAATGATTAAGAAGTGATTTCTTTTGATACTTACAAATTAATTTCACAACGACGCAACCCTAGTTTTATCATGTGCACCTCATCACCTAGACGTAGTACTATTGCATTGTGCGCCTTTGCTATAATCTCTCCCTTCTATGATGCCTTTAAATACTCTAGCAACTTTTCTTTTGCATCCATAATTATTGTGCATCCCTACCTAAACAAGAAGCACTTTCATCTTTAAATTCCATATAGTGAAGTCATTCAATCTATCGAACTTTTCAAAGTTAAACTTATGCAGAGACATCTTGACAACAAATCTTAGTTTTGATACCAATTGTTTCGCAACAAAAAGAAATATATAAATCTATATATATATATTCCGTTTTTGCTTTCATATTTCATGTACATGATGCAGATGAGTACTGTAAATTAAATGTCAATCTGCAATCTTCAATTGGAGAAATGCCAAAAGAGCTTTGTGATTTTGGATTTGTCATAGTTTACAAATTAAATTGCTGTAGATTTGCTCTTTTTGCTAAAAAAATTATTGATCTTGAAAACCTCAAACTAGTAGCAGTACATTTAAAAAAAAGATACATCTGTAACTATCCAATTAGTTTACGTGGCACGGAATTAAACGTACAAAGGCCTTACTACTATACGACATGCTCACAACAATTTTGACAGAAACAGTATATGAAGGGGAAGAAGAAAGAACTTATTACTAAAAGCATTGTTGCTTGACAGTTTTTACAAGGCAACATCAAGATATTTGTTGTTCAAGATGCCTTAAACTGGCAATGCTAATTGTTTCTTAAACGGATGTATTTGTCAATGAAAACTTTTGATGTTGAAATCAACATTTAGGGAATCAAATTATATCAGATAATTAATCAAATTCAATTTAAATTATGCATTAATTCGATCTAAAAATAACTTAAAAACTTACTAATTTTTTACCGATCAGTTTATGTTATTGAATTCAACTAGAGAAAAAGTAAAATGAGATAACAGAAGCAGATGACAACATCTGGGATTGGAGCAACAAGAGTGAAAAGAAAAAAATGAGTTATCTTATATCTCTATCAATAACCCATAGATAAGCGGAGAATTTGAATTCGTTAATTACGTATTATACACTTTGATCCTTTCCATTTAAAATCAGCCCATTCCCAGCTAAATAAATATGCAAAGAAGAAGCTTGAGCTGCGGCAATCCATCTTTTAATTAACTTCTTGCCAGAGATCATGACTGTTTCCTATCTTGATGGCTTAGCTTGCAAGTAGTATATGCTGTCATGATGTAAATTATATTCGGGGTAAATTGGAAGTACGCAGTGTAATGTATTTTATCATTTTATTTTTCCGAAGCAAGTACAATAGCAGGTAATGTATTTAAGCATTTCATCAAGATGGCAAAGCTTTGTGATCTCATGCTTGCTTGCTGTAAGTGCCACTAATGAAATTACGTTCTAAGTAAATTAATAGTTTCTTCAAGATCAAAGATATATAGAATCTTATTTTTAGTTTCAATCTCACATTTATCTCCACGCTCTTGCTAATAATTGACTAGGTCATTCATCGACTGTATAGTTTTTATACAGAAAGACAAGGAACAAAATTAAGTAGAAGGATTTATATTTTGTGAAAACGTCGCCGAAATTTTGCAACAATTCGTGCAAAAAAATTTTGTTGTTGCGACGAATTTAGGACTTTTAGCCCCTTATGTTGTAGCAAGTGTAATGTATTTTATCATTTTATTTTTGTGAACCAAAAACAATAGCAGGTAATGTATTTAAACATTCCATCAAGATGGCAAAGTTTTGATCTCATGCTTGCTTGCTGTAAGTGCTATTAATGAAATTACGTTCCAAGTCAATTAGTAGTTTCTTCAAAATCAAAGATATATATAGAAGCTTATTTTTAGTTTCAATCTCTCAACTATCTGATTTATCTCCATGCTCTTGGTATTAATTACATAGGTTATCCATCGACTGTATAGTCTTTATATAGAAAGACAAGGAACAAATTAAGTAGAAGGATTTGAATTAAAGATACTGATAAGGGTACAGTAAATAAGAGTAAGCACGTACTGCATGCAGAAGCAACAAAGTAAATGCTCGACTCTTGTTGACGGCCTATTATTTAACTGCCTGCTTTATTTAATGTAGGCTACAGTGTCTGTGGCTTATGTATGCCAATGGAGGAGCCAAAACGTAGTCTAAACAGGCAGTAAGCGAAAGAGTACATAAAAAAGAAACGAAACCAGGACAAGCCCGATCGATCAGAGCTAATGACATAATGGTGCAGTGTGGGGGATTTTACATTCATCCAGAATTGACTGAACTGAAGCTTCAACACTAAGGTACAGGCCGCCCAGGAGACCATCGGTGGCGCACTTGCAGAGGCAAGGGATATCGACACTGGCAAGAGCCCTAAGGTAGACGCAGCAACGAGTGAGTAGTGGATTGACTAGTATGTTACGGAGTGAGAGAATCTGGCACTCAGCGATGAGATTGAGGTCAATGCTAGCACATATTTGTGCATTTGCAGAGATGGCCAAGCTGCTGACCAGAAGGACAGAGAGAAGAAGGGCAGTTGATTTGGTTGAGGCCATTTCTAGCTAGCTAGAGAGATCTGATCAATAACACAATATTTGCTGCTTGAGATCGCTGTGATGAAATTGGTGGGCGTGGCCCAAGGCTTTTATAGTAGGAGATTGAGGGACGTTGATTTTAATTAATTGATTTAAATGGACAAGAACGAAGCACCACCTTCAATGCAGCTCAAACGGGACTAGTTATGCATGCCTTTCTTTTATTAAAAAAAGGTACGTTGAGTATGTGCGCGGATCTGAGATTTGTGAAATCAAAATCATGAGGGCGTTCCTCTAGTACTATATTTTTTTGTTTCTCCCACTAATCAAGTGTTTCCTCTTCTCATTCTAAGTTTACGTTTAATGACAAATTATGAATTAAATTCTCCTCGATGATCACTAAATTATAGCACGATAGAAATGACAACATATTGTGTATTCCAACTCCTAACCAAAAATGCTTTTCTGATGCATTATATAGTATGCCTCATAGATAAGACATTAACCTGAATAACATATTTTATATTGTAGGGCTATTGTATTTATATGAATAATTACACACTAGAATAAATAGATTAATAAATAACAAGAGCGTCATAAAGGATACTCGAACTCTTAATATACAACTTGTGGCATTTCTGTTGAACTAACCCATTATTCTTGTCCAGAGCATGACCTTGGATTCCATAATACTTGCTTGTGAATAGGGATAAATTGCAATTATTTCTTCATTAAAATTAACATTGATCATCTCCCTCCATCCTCGTGGATACTTAGAATCTATTTTTATGAAACTTTGCACATCGTGAGTCTGAATCATTTGTGTTAAATTTATGATAGATTGTTAATGATATGGCTTAAACTGATCACTCATCGCACTTATGATATAATATATGTGAAATACATCTTGAATTTTGGTGAAAAATAAAATTACATAAGTAAATGCACATTGAATAGCAAAATGGTATCGACAATTGACTTGTACTAATTAGAGAGACTAAAAAGTCAGAAGCAGACGCTAATTTCAAGAGTTAGACATCGAGCTTGTGATAAAAAATCTGAAGACGGACAAAAACAGAACTTTACCAACTTTAGGCATTTATGGAAGTAGAATTTCAGTGTCCATACATATCTTACATGTAATCTTAGATTATAAGTATCTTGAGTAGAGTTTTATATGATAGGGTTGTTTCGTACTGTTCTCAAGGTAATAAAAGAAATATATCTCTCTACTCATAGATGTAAGTCACATATTGACCTAACCTCATAAATTATATATTTTTTCTTCGTTTATTTTCTTCTTAAATTATTATGTTTACACGGCAATTGATATCAAAGCCTAGATCTGTCTTTTATTTTTTGGCAAATTTAAGGTTTACTCTCAGGATGTATCATCATAACTTTGATATTGAGAAATTCAATATATCAAATGATTTTTGTATATGGAAGGTAAAGATGAGGGAGCTTTTTGTTCAACGAAGATGTACAATAGCACTGGAAGGAGGAAAAAAATTGTTAAAAGAATGCTGAGACGTTAGAGAAGGAAGATATCATGGGAAAGGCACATAATGCTATATTGTTGAATTTTGGTGACAAGGTCTTCAAAGAGTTGGTTAATGAAATAACTATTGCAATATTACAGAAAAGACTTAATTTTGAAATATCAAAATAAATCTCAAATGAATTGTCTATATGAAAACCAAACTTTGCATACCTTGATGATGATATAAGGTACACAGGTAAAAGATCACATTAACAATTTTAATCAAATTATCTTAGATTTACAAAGTGTTGGAGTTAAAATTAAGTATGAGGGTCAAGCTATAATTCTTATATGTTCCTTTCCTAATTTATATCAAAACTTTATTGATGTCGTCTTGTGTGGTAAAGAGACTATTTATGTCAATGATATGAAGGATGATATGTAGTTAAAAGAATTGAAGAAAAAGGCCTCTGATATATAGGAAGATAAATCAAATTTAGGTTTGGTTGTTAGTAAAGATAAGACCAAGGAAGGGGATTTTAGAAATAAGATTAAGTCATGATCTAAATTTAAGGCTAAAAATGATTAATCCTTTAACCATAAAGAAAAAGGTCACTTTAAATGAGACTATCCACAAAGGGAGAAGGGAAACAAGAAAAGACAAAAGGATGAAAAAGAATGTGCTATTATAGTATAGGAGAGTTTAAATAAAGAGAAAAGAAAAGGCAATAATGTTTTGATTGTTAGAAGATATGATTATGCTAATGATACTACCACGTATTATCATATGACTTTGAATAAGGACTAGTTTTTTATATTAAAGAATGAAATGGTGTCATCAGATTGGGAGATGATGGAGAGCATGCTTTTAGTAGTAATGGTTTAATCTAGATCTAAATACACGATGGGAATGTTAGAACATTGGATTTTGGTATGCTCTTATAATCTAATTTCTATGGGTATTCTTAATAGTTAAGGGTATAAGTTTCTTATGGTGATGGATAGCTTAAAGTGTTAAAGGGTACTATAATTATAATAAAAGAAAAATTACAATATAGAATCTATGTCTTAATAAGAAAATTAGTAATAGGATCAGTGGTTGCCTCTCACTCATTAGGATAAAATGATGACATTATAGAGTTATGGCATTGCATATTAAGCCGCATGAGAAAGTAAAGACATGAAATTTTGAATAACCAACAATTTTTAGATGGAGTTGTATCTAGGAAGACCAAATTATATAGATCATATCTTATAAGTAAGTAGTGCAAGCTCAAATTCAGTTTTGTAAAGCACATTTCAATTAACATTCTTGATTATATTTATTAAGATTTATGGGGTCTTCCTCTGATTCAATCTCATAAAGGATGCAATTACTCTATAACATTCATTTATGAATATTTGAGAAAATTTTAGGGGAATTTTCTAAAATGAAGGATGAGGTGTTCAGAAAGTTCAAGGAGTGTAAACTATGGCTAAAAAAACATATTAAAAAATAAGTCAAGACACGTAAATAGGTAATGGGTCAAAATTTATAACAAACCATTTAACGAATTTTACAAGAAGGAAGGTATAATAAGACATCACACTATACTCTATACATCATAACATAATAGAATTGCATAATGGATGATCCAAACACCCAAATAACATATTTGTTACATGTAGTTAAATGTTTGTATTTTGAAGTAATTTCAAACTGAAGCAGTTAGCTTTGTTATTTATCTAGTAAATAAATAATAGGTTGAAATTATATAAAACCATTTGATGACTTTTACAGAAAGGAAGTTATAGTAACACATTGCATTATACATTATAAACCACAATATAATAGAGTTGCATAATGGATGAACCAAACACTCATATAGCATGCTTGATGCATATAATTAAATGTTGGACTTTTAAAGCAATTTTAAATTGAAGTAATTAGAACTGTTACTTATCTATTTAATAGATCTCCATTTACTGCAATAGATTTTAGGACTTCTCCAGAGATATAGCATGATAATCCCCCCTAATTATTCTGGTATGTGTATATTTACTTTCCTTATGTACATATGCTCATGTTAATTATGGTAAGTGGAGCTTATGAAAATGAAGTACATATTTCTAGGGTTTTATATTAGAGTTAAAGGGTATAAATTGTGGTGTACTAAAAAGGACAAAAATCTAAGATTTTTTATTAATATAGATGTTACTTTTTGATGAATCTAGTATGTTTAACCAAAAAAGAATTCAATGATATTACAAGTAAAAAGAATCAAAGAGCTAACTAGAATCTGGAGTTTGAAATTGAAACTTTAAGAAAGATAGTACAAAATTAGCCCATAGATGTGTAAGAGGAACAACAATAGAATATAGCAACAAGGATAACAAAGAGATAAAATTAAAAAAATTATAGAGAGGTCGCGAATAGTAAAGATGCCTAAAAATGTTGATTGCCATAAATAAAGAGATGTAGTCTTTGAAAAATTTCAAGATCTTATTCAATAGTGAGTTAAGATGAAGGATTTGGGTATAGTAAGAAAACTATGGACATGGAGATTAAAAATGAAATAAGAGTAGACCTGTTGTAATTTTCACAATAGAAGTACATTAAAAAAAGTGTCATAATAGTTTCAAATTTATCGGTCAAAGTTAGTTTTCTGACACATTTTAAACTTGATATTGGTACATTACCCAGTTTAGATGTAAAGAAAGATCACATGAAACAAGTTCCTTACTCAAATACAGTTAGGAGTTTAATGTATATTATTATATGCCCAAGATCAATTTTAGCACATTCTATTAATATGGTAAGCAAGTTTACTAGTAATCCTAGGAAATCTTATTAAGAAGATATTAAGTGGACTATGTGATGCTTGAAAGGTATAAGTGATAATTGGTATATGGTTTCGTCATTCAACTAGAGGTATTATTAGTTATACTAATTTTAATTATGGTAAAGATCTCTTGAGAAAGATATCCTTGACCTGTTATGTTGGCCCTGGAATTTTATTTATTTATTTATGATAAATAAGCATGATTAGTTTTAATTTGGGGTCTTGCTATACTATTTTATCTTGGAGT
>JANQAP020000588.1:278872-293083 GCA_026874005.2 Erythroxylum coriaceum | reverse complement strand
CAAAAATTTGCCATTTTGGGCAACAAGTTTACAAGATTATGAAATACATGTTATGTGGGTTTGGTTTGGTCCATTCTGATATCAAGTACACTTTGACTAAAGGCTTCTCCCGCCTTCCCACTAGTGGCATGGAGCTCCTTTGTGGACTCCCTCATGTTTACGACTACATAAAACCACTAAGTGAGATTGTGCTATATCGTTCTGTTCACGACTTCACAGGACCATTATATAGAAATGTGTTAGTTCGTTCTATTTATGGACCTTCCAGACCATTTTGATGTGCATATGTGCTCATGATACATTAATAAGATTGATGCATACTTGATTTGCATTATTGAAAATTTGGTTGAAAAAAAATATGCTTTGTGACTCAATGCAAATTTATGTTACAATGGAAAATAAATTTTCAATGGTTTTGCTTATTACTGGTTATAAAATTGTTACCCATGAGCTTTAACTCACCCTCTCCCAATTCTGTCCCATTCAGGTGATGAGCAAGAGCTTATGTAAGTCAAGAGTTAAGGCAAATCACTGCAGTCTGTGTATTTTGTTTTGTTTTGAAGTTGGTTTATGCAAAACTATGCTTTAGATGCATTTGAGCAAATTCTAGTCTTTGAAAACTTTGTAATTCGAATTATGATGTAAGGGGGCTCGAAATACCCATTAAAGCATTGTAAAACTAATATTTGTTTAAGGATAAATGAAATATATGTATGTTCTGCTCATGATTATGACCACTGTTAAGTTTTCACATTGTATGTGATGATTAAATGAGTTTGAGGCTTTGAGAAGCAGTTGGTGTTTATGTTTGTGTATTCTGTCTTTGGATTTGAATGAATGAGCGTGGTTGAAAAGATTTATATTTGCATTAAGTAAGGTAGATTGCAAGAAGAAAACACAGACTCAAGGAATCGTATGTGATGACGTCAGAACACAAACACAAGGAAAAACACAGACGAAAGGAATCGTCTGTTATGACGTCAGAAGACAGATTCAAGGAAACACAGACGCAAAAGAAAATATAGAGGAAGAGTATCGTCTGTAATGACGTCACACACAGACGCAAAGGAAAAACACAGACAAAAGGAATCGTCTGTGATGACATCACACACAGACGCAAATGAGAGGCAGATGCAAATGAAAGGCAGACGTAAATGAGAGGCAGACGTAAATGAGAGGCAGATGCAAATGAAAGGCAGACGCAAATGAGAGGCAGATGCAAATGAGAGGCAGACGCAAATGAAAGGTAGATGCAAATGAGAGGCAAACGCAAATGAAAGGTAGACGCAAATGAGAGACAGACGATTGAGCACATACAATAGGCGGTCAACACAAACGAAGAAAGTCAAACCCAGACCATAAGATAAACACATACCATAAGCAAACTCAGACGATAGACAAACCAAATACAGACGATACAAAGAAGAAGTTAAGCCAGTGTGATTGAACAATCACTTGGTTGGAATTAATCACAGAATTCACAAATTAACGGCTTTTCAACAAGAAGTGGTTATTAAGGATCAAGAAGCAGTTAAGGACTTAGGCTATAAGTACAAGTCATGAGACAAGATGTTAAGAAGAGGTCAAGATGAAGTTCCAATTTGAGGCATGTCCTCGTGAGGGCACTCTACCCTTATGGGATGCGCGTCTAGATGTTAGTTAGGACGTCGATCTCGTGTCTGGCAAGGGCGGGGGCTAATTGTTATAACTTTAACCTCTTTGGAAGTGAGAGAAGCTGAAAAACAAACTTCAATCAACAACTAATTTGTTAATGATAGAAGTAGAATACATATCAATGATAGGGATTAAAAAAATTATAGTGTGAATGTGCAACTCTGGTATTTAATGTGATAAAGTGTATTAAGTTTAGCTAAAAATCTTGTCTACATTAGAGATAAAAGCATATTATTTGTTATATTGAACTTTATTTGAGATATTATCAAGGAAGAGGTGTTTTTCATAAAGAATATAGTCATAGTTAATAATCCAATCAATATGTTGACAAATTCATTACCTATAAAAGAAAATTCATACATAGCTTAGGCTTAGTGACTGTTTGGATAACTTGAAGTCTTTATAGGCATATAAGATAGGGAGAGTGTGTTGGTTGGACATTAGATAATTCAAGTTAAGATAGAAAATTATGACATTTGCCTTAAAATTTTATGGAGAGTAAAATCACAAGCAAACTGGCATCGAATAGAGACATGGGATTAACATTAGACTTGTACTAGTTAGAGAGATTTAAAAATTATAAGTAGACCAACGTTGGTGTCAATAGTGGGTCAGGCACCAAACTTATAATGAAAAATATAAGGTAATGCAAAATTTTAATTTCAGTGACCTTAGGCATATGCAAAAGTATAATTTCAATGTCATTAAACATCTTACATGTAAGTTGAGATTATAAATACTTTGATTAGGTCTTTATATAGTGGGTTATTGTCATATGATTCTCTTTGTAATGTCTACTCCCAATGCAAAGAAATCTATCTCCTTTTATTATGTCACATATTGGTCGAACCATGAAAATTTTTATTTTTTATATTCTTCCTATATTATTCCATTTGTGAAGCAACAAAACAAAAAAAACATATATAAAACTATATAATGTACATTATAATTAATAAACAATTTGTAAATTAATAATCTAATTTCACTAAAGAATGAGTCAAAAAATAAGGGAAACTCTTTACATATGAGACTTAAAGATGTAATTATATAAATCAAAATACTTATAGTCTTTAAAATCCTTAATCTTATCTTTGCACTCCTCGCTTGTAATAACACATACAGTGGGATAGTGAACACTAACTAAGAAAAAGAATAAGTAAAAAACTATTACATTTACATCACTATATGAAATATAAACTCATCATTTATATGTACATAACATTGCACATAATTCAAACTTATCAATAGTTATAATACAAAACTATGAATATAAATGTCACCCTTTATAATTTTTTTCTAGGATAAGTGTCAACTCATTCTCCCTAGTCAACAAAATAGTATTTATCTCATTTCGACATCAATTAATTGGCTCTGGTCAACTAACATGCAATCTACTAATTACAAATTATAACACTTAGCGTTCACATAAGAATAATATCTATGGACTCATCCAACTAGTTTCATATAGAACTCTTCATATTTGAATCCTTACTAGAAAACAAGTTTAAATTTTAAAGATTATAAATAATGGTTTGATTTTATTGAAGAAATATAGGTATATATATAAGTACGAGATAAGATGATACGATAAATCAAATATCTATATCTATATATAAGGATTTTTAATTAATACAATATTATAAATATAGATAATTACCTTAATCTATGAGATTTAATGTCATTTCAAATAATTTACAAAATTGAATAGAAAAACTAACGAGAAGATCACATAAACAAATAATTAATAAATCGATTCTTCAATGTGCCCCTTGAGAGAAATCCTTTATGAGGATTCTAGTTTTGATCTTCAAAATTAAAGCGGAGTAGACAAAAGAGCTTAGTTAAGACATAAACCAATTGATCATTTGAGGACCTATGGATGACACAAAAACTCCACTTTGTAGTTAATCCCTAATGAAATAATAATCAATTATGATATATTTTATGCATGAATGGTATATAAAATTACAACATAGATTAGTTGCTCCAAAATTGTCACAATATATAAAGCAACATGAATATAAGCCTTAATTTTATTTAGAAGAAAACAAATCTAACATAACTATTATAATGCTTTATTTCATAGAAGACCATAATATTAATTTGTGACTAAGATAAATAATATAAAATAATATAAGTACTAGTTGAGGGGTAATTATCTTTATTACTAGTCCGGTCAACATCTAAAAAGGAATAAAGAGATAAAGATGTGTGATGGTGCAAGGAAAGATTGAAATCATCTGTACTAGAAAGATAGTGAAGCATGTGCCTGACAACATTTCAATGATCAATATTAGGTTGATGTATAAATTGAAAAAACTTATTAACAATATATACAATGTTAAGGTGAGTGAGGTATAATTATTGGAGACTATAAATAATTTTTTTGTACTCAAAGGAATCTATTAATGAAGATCTAGAAAGAGCTTTAAGTTTTGACTAAGTAGGAAGTGTTATGATAATATGTTTGGCGTTAATCATATATACATGAGAGAGAAGATTTATGATGTACTTATGCTAAAATAAAAGTAAATCATTTGAAGTAATAATAACTTCAATACCAAGAAAATAGGTCAAGTCACTAATATCATTGATGCATAATATTTATCTAAGAAGATCAATAAAATGTTAAACCATATTGACATTACATCCAGTAATAATTATGTCATCATCATACACAGCAAGATATATTAGATTAACATTATTTATAAAGACAATATGATATATTTGCGTGAGAGTTAGTAAATTTAGAGGCTACAAGAAATTGTTATAACTTATGATAATAAATACCATGTAAACATGTGTGGGATTATCATGATAAAAAAAACTTAATGGTTATATGATTTAAACATCATTAGAGAGATCAACTTGTAGAATAGAATTATTGATATCAAGTTGATAAAGTGACCACCTATAATTAACAGCAAGACTGAGAACTAAGAAAACACTTGTAGGCTTCATAGTCAGACTAAATATATTATGATAATAAATATTAAGGAATTGATGGAACTTTTTAATAACTAATCATGCTTTTATCTGATAATAATAGAGACATCTTGTAAATGTTTAATTCTAAAAATCTATTTTAAACCATTTGTTTTAAATTAGGTGGGACATGTTCCAATATTTCAATCTACATAAGAGCATTATGGTCCTCAAACATAACTTAATACTATTTTGGATCTTTGAGTGCTTAGTTCACAGTTTTCAAATGGTAAAAGTAAATTAAGTTTTTAGATAATTACGAAAATGGATTTTATAATGAGTGATATGGATATTAAAGGATAGTTTTGGAGAAGAGGATCTGGTGAAAGTCATAAGGAAAAAAGGATTGGTCGTAAAGACAATTAATGGTATCTTTGAACTCTTAAGATCAATTGAATTGTGGGATTTCAATTATGGGATAGAAAGCTTTGGATGATATACGATCAATTAAGGATGTGGGATGGTTAATTGGAGATGGGCAATAAGATGGATTCATATGCAAAGGCGAGGTTATTAAAGACATGATGAGTGGCACAATTATAATAGGAAGGAATGACGTAGATGAAAATCAATTAGAGAATGTTTCTAGTTTTGGATGAATACGATGAGTTTAAATATATTTAAATGAAAAGACAAATCTACAATTTTACATGAAAATATATATAGATTTTAGATATGGAAGGATCAAGATAGATATGTATACTTTGGGCCAATGAATACCTAACAAAAATATATGAAAGGAAACATGACTCAAGTTTGTGATTATAAAAGGGACAAAGCAATGGGTAGAATAAATAAGTAAAGATGCGAGGTTTTTACTAATTTTGTGGAGAATGGAAAAAGGTCTCATAGAGACAGGAAAGAGAAAGTGTTAGTATAGGCATATCATTAATAAAATACACACTAATTACAAAGGTATAGTTTTAGTACGTAAGTAGAAGTGAGGTGTAAGTGAAGAAAGACTAGTATATGAGTGAAAGTGAGGGATGAGTGAGTGAGTAGTGATTTAATGCTTGAAATGTCTCACCATTATCAAAGTAAAGATTAAGAATTTAATTAATTTTTTACTAGTACTTCGAAGTAAACAAAATCATAGATATGAGATTTCTTCTTTAAACAGTAATACCATATATAGTGTATAAAATGGTCAATAAAAAAGGCACGATACTTAAAATCATTAGTAGAGTAAATGACGAAGGTTCAACATCAAAAATATGATCTATAAAGGGTGATATGAAATAATGATAGATGCAAGAAAAGGGAAGATTGTGGTTCTTACAAAATTGATCAATATAAATTGATCAATATAAATAAAATTCTTTTTAATATTAAGCACATAAAGAATATTTTATAAATTATAAGTGTGAGTAGGAGGTAGGAAGAGTGGCATAACTAGGATGGATAATATGAAGACATGTTCCATCTCTGATCATAGTATTTGTTACAAAGGTTTTCTTGGATACCAAACTTATATCAAAGTAGTGTCTACTCCTTTGCACGAAAATCTCACTTAGGTCTATTTAAGCAAGACTTATCCTTGCCACCGTAATTATTGACCAACAAAAACTTGTTCTCAAATGCGTCACAACCCTCGATGTATTTAACCCTTACACTCTAGTAAGAATACTAAGAAAGTATAAAATAATCATAGGCAATAATAAACACATAAGAGCTACGGTACAAATCAACCATTATTACTTCCCTAAAAATATATAATGGAATGCTCTCTCTCTCAATGTGTTTCCTTCCTCTATATCTCTCCTCTCTAAGAGCAAGAATTAAATAGGCTATTTATAGGCATCTTTGACTTTACAAGTCAGAATCCTAATTAAACTGAACTAATTAGATCACCTTTTATCTTAATCAAATTACATTACCTAATAAGATGAGATTCTCATCCAAATTGGACTCCATCTGATAAGATTTAGCTATATTAAAACTAACAAGATAAGAGATTACATTTAATTAGGAATGATACATCAGTATCCTTAAAGAACTCTATTATCTTCAGATGGTCTTTTTAAATAGTCTTTATCTTTTAGAGCTGATGTATAGCTACTGTGATCTTATCTACCACATCATCTAAGATCTCTCCTTGATCTCTATCTACTGATGATGAGTCATCCAAACCCAAAACCTTTCATGGTACAATATTCCAATCCAATGTTTATCCATGTCAAGTCTATTAGTCATGGTCCATTTATTTCAGTACACATTAAGTCCATATAGTTCTCACATGTCTCCCTTATATATATGACCTAAGTAGCCTTTAACCCATGGTCCATCTCAAGCTATCTCTTAGTCTCACATCCAAATATTACATCCTGTTGAAGATTTCAACCAATGTGCACCAACACATGCCAACTCATCGACAATACTCATTTTCCTTGCATACTTGCAAGTATTTACCTTGTTCCTTTACCTCCAGTGTCAAAAATTGGTCAAGCTCACCAATGCCTGCACAATTCCACTATTATTACTTAAAATCTAATAAACCACCCCTATCAGAAGAACTTGACGCCTTTATCAATATAATCCATGGACACTTCTCTAAATGTGGTTCTCTTAAAGACTCCTTAGTCTTTGGAACATCTCTAATGTACCATATTCCCTTTTCGTCAGGTTTTTCCTTGATTTTGTTTGGACACTCCTTCATAAGGCTTATTGCACCCAACAAAGCATAATTATTGAGGTAGACTTCTTCCATCAGCTCTTCCTCTCCTTCTCCTTGATTCTTTGTAACCATGGAATTCATTTGCTCCTCACCTACCTTTCCTCTTGGGCATTTACGAGCAAAGTATGGCTTTTTATAAATGAAACAAGCAATATCCAATTTTGTTTTTCTTAGACTTACATTGAGAAAATTCACGTACTTTTTCCTTGCCTTTCTCTAATCCATATCGTGTCCCACCATTCTTTTTTTTACCTTATTTGGAGATCCGCTAAAGCATCTACTATCAAACTTGGGAAGTCTTTCACGTTCTTCCTCTAAAACTCCATTTGTGACTAACTTGCAAGTCTCTTATGAAGTTGAACAACTTGTCTTCCACAGACATATTCTACACATTTAATATCAAAGATGTGAATTTTCTCACATACTCTCATACTAAGTCATCTTGCTTTAATCTTTTCAAAGCTTCCCCCACTAGTTATGAATAGTTTTTAGGGAGGAACTGGTCAGTTAGCTCCTTCTTCATCTTCTCCTAAGTGTCAATGGGAGGTCAACCCATACTGATGTCGTTGGAAGTTCTCATCCTCCACCATAACTTTGCATCCTCCATATATATAGTCATGATTGACACTTTATCTAAATTGGACACCTTTTCCATTGCAAATTATTGCTCCATGTCCCACAAGAAATTTTTAAGCTCTTTAGCAATCTGATTGCCATCGAAACATTAAAGCTTTTGCACTTTTACCAAAGTGCTTTTGGCATGTCCAACATCTTACGTTGCAATGGCACGCCTTAGGATCATGATCTCCAATATAAAATCCTCTTATGCCTTCATCAAGTCCACTATTTGGTGTTCCAATTGTTGGATATGTGTCTCTAAAATTTGGAACTGTGATGAATGGGAGGTGACCTCTTCCTCCCCTTGAGAAATTGACCCTATGAGTACCTCCACTCTATTAACAGACTTTGCCATATGTCTACCTCGCGCCATATCGAAATATAGTTCTAATATCAGTTGTTACAAAGGTTATCTTCGACACCAAACTTATAATGAAGTCGCATCTACTCCTCTTTACGATAATCTCACTTAAGTCCGCTTAAGTAAGACTCAACCTTCCTAAGTAATCATTGATCAATAATACCTTATTCTCATATGCCTCACAACCCTCGACGTATTAAACTTTCACACTCGAGAGAGAATATTACGAAAGTATTAAATAATCATAGGCAATAATAAACACACAAGAGCTATGATATAAACCATAATTTATTACTTTCCTAAAATTATATAAATGAATGCTCTCTTTTAGTATGTTTCCTTCCTCTATATCTCTCCTCTCTAAGATCAAGACTCAAATAATCTATTTATAGGAACCTTCGGCTTTACAATTCAAAATGCTAATTAAACTGAACCAATTAGATCCCCTTTTATCTTAATCATATACATCACATTATTTAATAGGATGACATCTTCATCCAAATATAACTCTAGTTGATAAGATTTAGATAGATCATAACTATGATGAAAAGAGATTACATTTAATCAGGGATGACAGTCTATATCCATAAAGCACTCTACTATCTTCAGATGATCCTTCCACATGATCTTTATTTTTTAGAGCTGATGTATATCTACTGTTATCTTATCTGCCACATCATCCAAGATCTCTCCTTGATCTTTATTCATTGATGATGAGTCATCTAACCCTAAAGTCTTTCATAGCACACTAGTCTCATCCAATGCTCACCTATGTCAAGTTCATTAGTCATGGTCTGTTTATTTGAGTACATATTAATTAAGTGCATAGAGCTCTCACATGTCTCCCTCATGCATGTGATCCAACTAACCTTCAACCCAAGGTTTATCTCGAGCTATCTTTTGGTCTCACATTAAAATCTTGCATCTCATTGAGGATTTCCGCCAATGTGCACCAACACTTGCCAACTCATCGATAATGCCCTTTTTCTTGCCTACTTGCAAGTTATTACCTTGTTTCGTTGCATCAAGTGTCAAACATTGGTCAAGACTCGCCAATGCTTGTATGATTTCATTATTAGGACTTAAGGGTCTAACAGTATCACTAAATGTCACATATACAAAGTGAAGGATTATTTAAGTCTGCAGTAACATGGTTCTGCACTTCACTATTGAGTAGTCATATCAAGGTGTCAGAGGTCTCATAAGAGGCATAATGTTCATATGTATATACATGGTCCACTTCTAATTGGTTACTAAGAAAAGACAGATCTAGACCTAACTATTATATAATTAAGTTTTTACTCATTCTAATGTGTGAAAATAAACAACTGTATTGACACTACAAAATGTAAATTTGAGGAATGAAACTATATTTACACAATATTTTCCACCTCAAGTTCTAGTATTATGTAATAAATTGTTTTCAGCTGTGTTATTTAACTCGAGACGATAGATAGGGATAGTTCCCAAAATTCAACAACTATTCCATTAAATTATCAGGATACAATATATTCATTATTTCCTACACTAAAAAAATAGTTTACACATATTGAAAATGTTGTTTGGATTCACTTATATTTATCATTTTTTAATAATTAGTAAAAATTGTTTATTTGGGTTGATATATAGTTTTTATATTTGATTTTAGCTTCTTTTTATTTTTACAATTTATAAAACTATTAAAATTATAAAAATGGTTTTACTGTTTAAAATAATTTTATTTTATTAGCAACTAAGTAAATAATGTTTAATTATTTTATATTAACTACTAATAAGACTTATGATGAATGTACTTTAAATATTAAATTTATTTTTTGTATTTTATAAATTGATCTAAATTTTCTTAAAATAAAATTTTCAAATATGATAATAATTTAATAAATATATTTAAAATAAAATATCTTCAAAATGCGAACATTTAAAATTTTCAAAATAATTATTTATAATTAAAATGCCCTTAAAATTAAATATTTAAATTTAAAGTGCCCTTAAAATTAAATATTTAAATTTACATAGTATTATTAAGTTTAAAACTAAAAATATATTTAAATTAATAAATATTAGTTTGAAAAATAAAAATATTTACTCATTAAATTACTCGTGTTAGCAAAATCAAATGAATTTATTATTAATATTTATTAGTCAATATCACATAAGGGAGTAAAATTAAATTAATTACTTAATTAATTTATGAAATTAAATTTTCATTGAATTTTTAATAGAAAATAGAATAAAATATTTAAAATCACAACACAGAGTAAAAATGAAAGCAAATAGTCCATGATATTTTTAAATTTAACTTCTCATATCATAAAATTAAACCATAAAAGTAATCAGTCATGATATAGTTTTGTAAGAAGTACATAAACAATAGGATGTTTTAAGCATACATATCATTAATCAAGTCAACTCACTTACTTAGAATTTGATTGTATTCCAAAAGTTAAAGGACTTATGGAAGAATCTCGTTTTCTTCTTGCAGAACTATTTCTTTTGTCTTTAGAAAATTAACTTCAACTTTATTACTTCAAATAATGTTGGCAACTGTATTTTGACAGTTAATGATAATGAAAAATCACACTTTTATACAAACACTTCTCAATTTTTTCTTTTTTTTTTCTTTTATCTTTTTTATGTAAGTCTATCAGAAACAAATCCTCCATAATTAAAAATAAGGTTGTGTAGTTTTTTGACCTCTCTAAATCCTATATCTCAACAAAACTTTTACGGAGATATTGTTGTTATTGTTCATAATGAGATGTCACACATGTTAAATTCATTAATTGTGTCTTTTTTAATTATCAAGTTTAGATTCCAATTGATCCTCTAATTATTTCTATCAATGCGATAATCTTGTTTGTTCGCAACCCGTATAATTACATGCACCGACTTTCTCTTTTTCTTGTACAGTCAGGCATCAATTTTCTATGCCAACAGTGCAAAATTTGTTGGAATCACCTAGTTTTCAGGCGCATTGCTCTCCTTAACCACTTGAAAATTGAACTTCTGATTTGCAAGAATCAAAGTTTGTCAATTAACTTTAAATTAACTAAAAATCAAGTTGGTTTAAAAAGATATATTTTCACGTCTCGGGTTGATTTACCCGATGCATGAGGTTGTATGCTCATTTCCTCTTCCCATAAACACCATCTAGATGTTAAATACAAAATATCAATGTTGATAATTACCATTTTATTGTTTTATGATATTATCAATTCAATACGTTAGGATTATATTTCATATTTTAATGTTTCAGAAATTCTCTTATAGTTAACTACTCGAATGGAATTACAAATTACTTAGTTACCAGGATTGAGGTCATAATTTCCAACACCCAATTTAGACTGATGTTAAAGTTCTTTTCAATTGACAAAAATATAAGTGCCTGCCATGCATGCAAATGATATTAATCTTTGCCTGCTCCTATTGACCTTCAAACTGCTTAATAAATAACCATGTGATTACAATCTTAATTAATTGCAACTGGCAAATTGTTAAGACTTGTTCGTACTTAAGCATGTGTTGAAGTCTCTAAATTTCTGGTGCTCGCCCTCACGTACGTCCACTTTTATGGGAGAACGGAAGTTGTTGACCTCGAGAATAAGAACTTAAAATGATAATCTAAGTTGGTTGGATTAAAATAATTTTATATTATTTTATAGACATAGACATAAGCATTTTAACGGATGCGAAAAAGACAAAGTTTAGAATAAAATAAGAATAGCCTTTATTTTGTCATATTTTTGGCAACTAGCTAGAATCCTCATATTCGAAATGAACAAATAAACCTCTCCTATTACTACGAATTTTACATATTTGAACTCAAAAAATATTTTTGTTGAAATTTGAAATTTGATTCATAACTTTTAATTCAATAAATTTTAGTAATAATTATTTGATCATTTGCCGTTGAATTTTAAGTTTTTAATGCAAATATCAAGTATTGAGATTACCAGAGCTATATATACATTGTTGTAAAATTAAATTAAGAATAATCTGTTTTCTCATCGTTGCTGACTTGATTATATGTAAATGTTCAAGACACATTCCTTCATTATTATATCTTCTTCTTCATCCTAGAAGGGGAAAGCTGCGATTGGAGTTTGAATGCTAGTAGAGAAGGAAATTTTAACCTCATTTTCCATCAAACAATCAAACTATTCAAATTTAATTATTTATCTTCAAATATGAAACAGTTTCAAGTATTCAAAATGGAAAGAATTAGGATGTCGTTTGAGCTCAAAGTTTCCTTTCTCTTCCAGTGTACGTAGCATGCATGTATCCAGGTGAGAATCCGAACCTTTTCCACGCTTTTCTTTCAGATTAAACCTTTTAAGACTTTTCAAAGTGTGTAACTAGTCTCTCCAACAAGCCGCGTGCGTGTCTCTCCTTCCTATAATACCGCCCCAGCCCGCATTCAATTTCCACAAATAGACAAACTTTGATATATAATATAGAAAGAGAAAAAAAAAACGAAGAAATGAGTGCTTAATTCCAAATTTTGTTTTATTAGAACACTAAGCGAATACTTTGTTTCCCATTAAATGACATTGGAAAACGGCTATAAAGAGAGGGAAAAAAAAAACAATAGTTGCTTAATTTCCGGTGTCCCGAAAAAGAAGAAATAGTGACCACAAACTAGCTAAGAAAGAACCCACTGGAAAACGTCTAAACCTCAAAAATCGTAATCAGTAATTCATATCACTAACTTCTACGAAGGAACTTCAACAAAGGTATAATCGGTTGTTCTATAGGTTCTTTCACTAATTTGCTTCTTCTGCATATATATTTTCTATATCTCAGTACGGTATGAAACTTGGAACGAAATATTTATTTTCTTGTATGTATGTAGATAGACATTTCAGGTCTGTGGAATAATAATCGATGGGGGAATTATATAATGGACTTCAAACTGAAATGAAAGTATTTTTACAAAGGACTTGGATAACTAGGCTTATTCTATTTCTTTATTTATTTTGCCCAAATCTCAACCGTTCTTATCGCTTTTCCTCATCAATTTTTATGAATTCACAAGGATCTGACTCCCAATAATTGCATGTCGGTGGCTGTAACGTGTGGAGATCCAATCGTCACTCTTATGCTTTGACTTACAGCAACTCTTATGCTTTGAGTGTATTGATAATCATTCATTACAGAGGGTTGCTGTTTGAGTGGCAGAATTCAAAGATTAGTTCTAATTTATATACTTCCATTTTTCCATTGAGGAAAAGAAAATCCCATTTTTTCTTTTTATTCTAAATGAAAAATAAGCTCATTTTGTTATTGATTTTATATTTGACAAAAGTTGCACAAAAAAATGTTATAATATGATTTTCAAATTTTAGAAAATGAAGAAAGTGGTTATCAAAGTTTTATAAAAAAAAAAGGTACGTCACTAAAATTTAAATCTTGATTGAAAAAGATATTTTCTCCCAAGCCCCCATGTTAACTTAGGGCTTGTTTGGTTGAACATTAATTAATAGAATGTAATGGAATAGAACGGAACGGAATGATTTATAATAGAACGGAATATAATATAATGAAGAGTTGTTTGGGAAGAATGGAAGGGTTCATTATGTAATGTAGTGAAATGTTGTTTGGAAAATGGATGGAATGAAATATAATGTATAATAAATGACTATTATACCCCTTATATTAAAATGGTTATTGTAGGAAGTTTAACGTTATGATTTTAAAATAGAAATCATGTTTAGTTAAAAAGTCACGGTTCAAGTCACAATAGTGACAAATAATTTTTTATACATTTTTTATTTAAAAATAATAAAAATTTTATTATTTTATTATTAATTAATATACAATTAATTATTATTAATTATTTAATAAAATTTATTATATCAAATTTTATTTTATTCTATTATATGTGATTTATATTTAAAAA
>JANQAP020000588.1:140593-153530 GCA_026874005.2 Erythroxylum coriaceum | reverse complement strand
CCTGACCTTATAGTATAAACATCTTTCGACTTTGTTCTCCACAAAGCTGAATGAGGTCAAAACCTCATCAAACTTTAAATACCACTGTCTGGAAGCTTGCTTTAGACCATATATTGATTTATTCAACTTATAAACCTTGTCAGATGCATCTTGATCCAAAAATCCTTCAGGCTGCTCCATATAAACCTCCTCATAAAGGTCACCATTTAGGAAAGCAGTTTAACGTCCATCTGATGTAGCTCCATATCATAATGAGCTACTAATGTCATACACTCTAAATGCATCCTTCGAGGACACAGGAGAGAAGGTAATATTGAAGTCAACTCCTTCTCTCTGAATGAATCTCTTGGTAACTAGACGCGCCTTAAACCGCTCAACTTGACCCAGTGTGTACTTCTTGGTATTAAATAATCACTTGCAAGTAACAGGCCTCCAATGTTGAGGTAAATCCTATACCTTATTATACCTCATAGATTGCATCTCGTCCTTCATTGCTTCCCACCACATATCCGCATGGAGTCCAGAAACGGCCTCTGAAAAAGTAGCTAGATCCATAATATGTCCAATGTCATAGTCTTTTTCACCCAGATAGACTATGTAATCTGATGGGATAGCAAGTCGCCTCTCTCTGGTGAATCTGTGTAACTACTCAGGCTCTTGTACCTCACAAACCTCTTCCTAAATAGGAGTAGGTTCCTATGCCTACTCAGGCACGGTACTCGTGCCTTCATCCACTGGAGCTGACTGTATAAGAGGTGGATACGAAATGATCGTAATATCTGTTCTTCTAACTTCTGGACGATGTGAGGATCCTCCCTCATCATAGACATTATATTCCAGGAACTTTGTCGTCCGTAATTCGACTATTCTGGGCCCTCCCTCTCTATAGTAAAATCTGTAACCCTTAGAGTGGTCAGGATAACCCACTAAATAGCAACAAGTTGAACAAGGTTGTAATTTACTCTCATTAGGATTATACAACCTCACCTCAGCAGGGCAGCCCCATACACGGATATGTGCAAAGCTTGGCTTCCTTCTAACCCAAAGCTCAAAAGGCATCTTTGACACTGACTTGCTCGGGACTCTGTTCAAGATATATAATGTCATCTTGATGGCTTCACCTCAAAGGTATTCAGGTAGGTTAGTCCTGCTCTGCATTGACTCATCATGTCTTTTAGGGTGCGATTACGCCTTTCGGTCATACCATTTTGCTCAGGACTACTTGGCATAGTGAAATGAGGCACTATTCCAACTGATTCCAAATACCTGGCAAATGAACCTTTTTCTTGTCCTGCAACCCTATGTCTACCATAGTATTCCCCTCCTCTATCAGATTTGAAAATCTTTATTGATCTTTCCAATTGGTTCCAACTTCAGTCTTGAAGATCTTGAATTTATCAAGAACTTCATACTTCTCTTTAAGCAAGAACACATAACCATATCGAGAATAATCATCTATAAATGTCAGGAAGTATTTGGCATTGCACAACGTGACCGTATAGGGACCACTAACATCCATATGTATGAGGTCCAATAAGCCTGAAGCACGAGTTGACCCCTTCTTCTTTATCTTGGTCCACTTGCTCCTACAATAATTGACACATGTCTCTAGATCACTGAAGTCCAGAGTTGGGAGAATGTTATCCTTTATCAACCTCTCAACCCTATCCCTGGAAATGTGGCCAAGACGTTTATGCCACAACATGTACGATGTGTCCTTTATGGAGGTCCTCTTTCGAGTAACAAGTTCGGCAACATAAGAAGAGGCATACATCTCATTAGGAGTAAGAAACATACTATATAATCTGTAGGATAAGAAGGCAGTATCGATATGTCTTGTATTGATAGAAAGATTTACAACTGTATTATCAAATACAAAACGATAACATTTTTTATCCAAAACTGATACAGATATCAGATTTCGTCTAAAAGACGGTACATAAAATATGTCCCGTAGATACAATACAAACCCCGTATTGAGGTTTAATCCTACATCTTCTACATACAAAACGTCCACCTCCTCATTATTGCCAACCATCAGCTTTTGTTCCCCTCTAGTCGACCTTCTTTTGGATATGAATCCCTGCATCTTGGAAGCAACATGGTTAGAAGCTCTACTATCTAACCACCAAGAACTTGATGTGATTATAGCCACATTAGATTCATGAATTATAAAGGCCGAGGAGTTACCTGACAGCTCCTGTTTGACCTTCCAAAGCTTGTACTTCGGGCAGTCAGACTTCCTGTGCCCCTTCTTCTTATAGAAGAAGCATCTCATACTCTTAAAGTCATGTGGGCCCTTTGCAATGCTCGACTACCCACTGTGAATCTGAGGAGAGGGTTTGGGCATCTTACCCTTACCCTTGCCCTTAGGCTGTTAGGGTTTAGCCATCCCATTACCCTTCGCAACTGCAAACATAACTGAATGAGGAGAGCTCTTGATCTTTTCCTCTGCTGCAGCACACCAGGAAATCAAGGCATTGATATCCCATTTCTCATCCTGTGAGATGTAGGAAGTGGCCAACATCTCAAACTCCTGAGGAAGAGTGTTTAGTGCCTGATACATTATCAGCAAATCAGTGATCGACATATCTAGTGCCTTCAACCTGCTCTGAAGGTGTACCATCCGAATGATATACTCCCTTACGCCTCCCTCTCTAGTATACCTCATGGAGAAAAGTTCCTTGATTAAGGCACTCTGCTCAGCAAGAGAAGAGACTTTGTATCTCTGGGATATGCTATCCATGAAGTCCCGCATTACGTGATCACAAGGTTACAGGCACTAAATTTTACTATTCATAACCTTGGTAAATTCCGTTAGTGCACGGGTCATTCGCGTAGTACCTAAGGAGTCGATCCCACGAGGAAGCCTAATCTAGTCCTGAAATCTAAGGTCGTCCTAAACTACAATAATTCTAAACAAATAACTAATGCATAAATTAAATCAATCAACAATCAATTATGAGAAATTAAAGTGCCAAAGTGTAAACAAAATGGCAATCATACAACCCAATCCGAAATTAACCTAGAAATCACCAAGTGAGAGAAAGGGGATTTTGTTTCGAAATTAATGGAAACCTAACCAATTATGCAATCACCGACTTAACGGGTCTAGACGGTCCTAGGGTGAATTACTCTCTCTCGAGTTATAATTCTTAACCCTAATTGAAGATCCTAATTTAAATTATGGAATTGCAATCTCTCGATTCGCAATTGACCCAAAACTTAAATTAGTTCTAAGTTGTCTATTAACCTATCGGGAACCTATGCTCGATCTCTCATTACACAATTCTACCAATTTGATTCAATTCTTAACCTATCAATTCACCTAACTCTCATTAGCCCAAATCGATTAATTTTACCCGGCTCACCCTCTCAGTTTATTGCTAAGTTATTAAGAGCATAATTGAAATCACAATTAAATCAATAAAAACACAATCAATAGATTTTTATTAATCTCAAAAATCAAGATCCAAAGGTGAGTATAAACACAAACTCAACATTCAACACAAACGATTCTCAACACTTATTTCAATCGTATACATGAATAAAACTGAAATAAATGGAAAATACGTCAGGAACAGAAGGGGAGGCGGCGACAGCGGGAAACTACCTGTTTTGGGAAGTACATCGGGTCAAGCTCTTCTTTGTGTTTCTCTTCTTTTGTCTCCTTCCTCAATCTCTTGATTTCTCTCTAGGTTTTCTGTCGGAATTGGCTGAATCAAAGCTCTCTTGCACTACTCTCTCAGCTCTCTAAAGACTGCTACCTCTGACTTGTAATGTTCTATTTATACTTTTAAGGCTCTGTCTTTGGCCTAAAACTCTTCGAATCTTCTCTGTTCTTCACCGTTTACCCTGAAACACTAACAAACACATCACGATACCTCAAAAATATAACATTTAAGCTCAAAGACTTAATCTAACCCATAAAAACACTAAAACACTCAAACTAACATAATTAAAACCTAAATACATACTCAACACTTAAATTCCCACTAAATACATAACAAATTAAACCCTAAAACATCATATAATTGACAACTATCACTACGGTCGTGTCTGCTAGTCCACTCAACAAATTATCTGGTATCGACTTCTTAATGGTCAAATAGCACATTCTATTTGGCCTTTCCCAGGTCACCATAGCTGCTTTGTCAGCTTTTGAGCTGACATCTGTAAGTGGGGGAGGTCACTCGATGTGTACGGCGATACTGACGTTCGCCATCTCCAATGCAAACTCCACGTCCTTCTTCCACTTCCTGAAGTTGAAACTAATCGAGATTTCAATGGTGACAACATTGTTGTTGACCAAAAAGGTGACTAAAAATAGAAAAGACAATGTCAAACTCAGTATAAATGCAGGATAACAGCGATACTTTAAAGCATTAAAAAAAGTATCTATACCAAGAATCCGATCATACATATTATGAAATACCTTTGGGTTGAATACATAATATATGCAATTAGACACTCGCATAAAAGTGAATAGAGTATAAACCATTAACTCTCATGACACTACCACCTTTGGGTGAATAGATCATTTAAGCAACGACTTTTCTCCATCTGATGCCTTTATAAATATCTCAAAACTTTATGTAAGGCCAATACCTTTGGGCAGAATAACTAAACATAAAGCTAGAGACATCCCCCAACATGTAAGTAGAATAATCCAAAATATTGACTTGAAAGGCCACTTTGGTGACTACATTCTCATCAATATCCCAGAAAGTCCATTAACACAAGAGATACAACTTTATGTTATCCTCACATTTTATATGGGCATAATATATGTGAAAATTAATTATAAATGCAAAAAGTAAATGCACAGTCAAATAATCACATACAAAAACTGAAAACATTGTCTTTAAACTTTATTTGAGATTTTTATTTAAAAATTCTCAATAAGAGCGTCCATCGTACTTTTCCAAACATCGAACCTACCACATGAGACATAAAACTTTAAGTGTCTCCCTTATATACAATTCAGAGTACGAAAATGCACTCAAAATCGATCTTTAAAAAAGCTTTAAAAAAATTTCTGTAATCCAATTACCAATATAATAAATCCAAAAAAAATAAAAAATCACTTTAAAAAATTCTTCGACTCTAAAACTGACCCAAAAATACCCGGGATAGCTTTTAGGGAATTTCTAAAATTTTCCTTTTTTGGGTATTGTACCACTGTCTGTAACGTCAGTTACTGACGCGGAGCCTACATCACTGTGTTTAGGTGGGGAATCACGCGTGTGCTACACGCGCGGGCATCGACAAGCGCCAAATGCCTCAGACCCGCGGTTACTGTGTGGCCTCCATCCGCGCGTGCCACATATCCACACCCGTGAGAGCGCGGGCCGCGTCTCACCCGTGCGTCGCAAGCACGACATGGATCGCACTCCGAATGACGCTCCACGGTAGCACACGATTGGCGTGTGCGTCGCATGCTCCAGTCTCGTCACCTCCCGTGTGTCACTGTAGCGCCGTTGGGTGCATGCACTGGCGCAACTCTAACGCCGGAGGTAATTTTCAACGTCCTGAAATCCTATTTTTCGCTCCGTTTGGCCCGTTTTTCATAGCTAGCATTATGCATACCATTTCTACGTAATTATATACGTAAAAAAATCGAAAAACGAATCAAAAACGGAGAAAAACCATATGAGATTAAAAACCAAAAAACCTTTGTTTCCGGCAATCCGATCACGTAATCGCTCTGATACCACGTTTAATATGTAGTACAGACCTTATAACATACCCAGGATCGGTCATGAAAGGATTAAAAACGAAAGAATGCGAAATAACTGATTTCGGTTCCATCTCTTATTCTGAAGCAGTTGTCGGGCACTAAACAAGCTCTAATCTCCCAGGACCTTTATGAGCAACTGTAGGAGATCATTACCTATTTATATAGCTTTCATATCGAGTTTCCCATTACAAGGCCGATATAGACTAGGTTTACACTAAAAGAGATTCATTTTTTACGTGGACTTCGACCTATTAATCTAGATCATTTATTGGGTCACTTTATTACCTTTATCTAGATCAAATTACGTAATTTAACGGTAATTAATTGAAAAACTAAAATTATAATTAATAATTATCCACCAAATAAGAAATTGACAATTTTACCCTTAGGGGCAAAAATGTCTTACAAAAACAACTTATCCACACACATGAATTATGTTCCATGTCCAAGCACACACGAATTTCCCAAGCCGAATACTCTCTCCTATTTCAATTGCCAAATAACAAAATACAATGAACAGTTAAATCACGTAGTTCCATGTGTCAAAGTCAGGTGAGCCCTTTGCCTGAGACAAGATGACAGCCACAAGTTTAGTCCAGTGATGTCACTCGCTCATATTTTGTTAACAATTGTCAATGCTATTAATCCATTATTAAAATATTTTATCACATCGGCCAATTTAATGTTAAAAATTTTAAATGTTCTTTTTTCAATTTAATTTATTTAATAATTTTTATTCTTAAAAATAAATTAAAATAAATAAATTATTTTTAATTAAAAATTTAATAGGTAAAAAATTCCTTTTAATATATTTTAAAACTTTAAAATTTATTTAATTTTATAATAATTTAAACTTTAAATCTCACTGTTAATAAAATGCCCACCACGTAGACGCGCTAGTTTTGCTACTATTATCGTCTATTTGCTTGAGCAGCAAGTCACAAGCGTGGACAATCTTTCCTTTTTCTTTTTTCATTTTCTCTCGAGGTCTCTACCCGCATTTTTTTTTCCTTTTCTATCACACTCTATCTAAAACCCACAATTTTTCTAGCTAAATTACGTAGGGATAAGCTTCAGTTGATCGAGAGAGCAAGTGGGTTCTCGAGTTCCTAGGATTCTATTGAACCCCTTTTCTTTTCTATTCGTTTCTTCTCTCCTTTCTTTGATTTCGGTAGTGTGATAGTGATCATGACGGTGGGGGTGGATTCTTGCTTTTCTGGTGGCGAGAAGTCGTGGCCCCCGGGGTTTAGGTTTCACCCAACTGATGAGGAGTTGGTTTTGTATTACTTGAAGAGGAAGATCTGTGGGAAATGCCTGAAGCTTGATATCATCGGCGAGCTTGATGTTTACAAGTGGGATCCTGAGGATTTGCCCGGTATCTTTTTTAATTTTTGTTTTGTTTTTCTATCATTTTATGGCCATCATTACTGTTTGTTGGCGACCTTGACTTGTTTAGATTAGAATTTTTGGTCTTTTTTTTATTTGCTTATTGATTTTGATGTTTCCTGTATTTGGGTGAGGATGATTTCCTGTGAAATGTTTCGTTCCCGGTTTAGGTGCCTTGACTTGGTTGTAAACTTGTTTTATTCATCGTTTAGTTGATTTAGGACTGGATAGCTATGAACGCAATCTTGGCTGGGTTTACTTAAATTGAATTATCTGCTTATTCGGTTCTTGTGTTTTCTTTCGGGACTTGTTAATTTGGGTGAGTCTGGTTTGTTAATCGTTTAACAGTTAATAATGGGCATTCTATACGCGGTGTTTGCAAATTGAATCATTCATGCCATGTATGACAATCATCTTCTGAATGGCTGAAACACGATGATACAGCTTCACTGATATATTAATTGGTATGTACGAGTTTCTATATTACTTTTAGACTCTGCTATCGTCATCTTTTAAGTGTTCTCTGCTCTTAATTGGTTTCTGTTGAATGCAAAGTTGTATGCCTGTAATCTCCTTAGCTTGTGTCAACAGATTCCTATGTGTTTATTTATGGACTGTGGAGACATGCAAGCTTCCGTAGAGAATTATGCTAGTTAATGGCTTGTTTCTCTTTCTTTGATTATTTTATTTTTTAATGGTTTGTTTAATTTTAACTTTCTGAAATGCTTGATACTGCAGTCATATGTTGACATAATACAAAATGAACTGAACGTTTTAGCACAAGCCGTCATTTTTTACCCTGTTTTGTTGAGGTGCGGGTCATAATTTTAGGGGGTGTATGATTGAACGATTAGCTGACAAAATTCGAATGATCTGCAGGGCATTCTATATTGAAAACTGGAGATAGGCAATGGTTCTTCTTCAGTCCAAGGGACAGAAAGTATCCTAATGGTGCAAGATCAAATAGAGCAACTAGACAGGGGTATTGGAAAGCAACAGGAAAGGATCGCATCATAATGTGCAATTCCAGGTCTGTTGGAGTGAAGAAAACACTGGTTTTCTATAGAGGCCGTGCACCTCATGGTGAGCGGACTGACTGGGTGATGCATGAGTACACTTTAGATGAAGCAGAACTTATGAGATGCTCAAATGTCCAGGTATCTTTTGTACTTCTATCAGTTACATTATCTATTAAGTGCTCATTGCTGATTAGAACTAATGTATCACATGTTTATTTACTGATTCAGATTTATTCTCTATGTTAGGATTATTATGCACTCTATAAAGTCTACAAGAAAAGTGGACCTGGTCCAAAAAATGGTGAACAATATGGAGCACCTTTTAAAGAAGAGGACTGGGCTAAAGATGATGAGGTAGATGTTAATAATGCTGTAACGCCACAGGATCTTGTTAAGCATAATCAAGCAACTGCTGTTGATAATACTAAAATTGTTGCCGAAGTCCAGCCACCATTAAGTAATTTGGAGGAGTTCATGAGACAGATTGTTCAGGAAGATTTACTTGATGAGCCAGCAGGATATACTTATGCTCGATTGCAGGTTGTCTTTGCTTAGCTTCACAAATTTTCTTCTTCTGATTTACTGAATTCTTCCAAATGTCCTCTTTTGAATTAACTTTATGCATGAATTATTCTTCGTTTTTCTTTGACAATCTAGTGACAGCGGTGCTATTCCTGTTGATTTTTGATTTAGTTTGAATTCAAAAGTATATCAGTTTTTTCTGCCATCATCTCTCGCAAAAATGATTTAAACAAGACTAAGACATGTTTCTCTTATGTTTTCTCGTCCTTATTTTTTCACTGTTGTTGTTTTCTTGGGTAGAGTTCAGTTCTGTAATCTGTCTAAATTCTAACAGGTTGCTGGTGAAGAAGAGGCAGAAAGTACATTAGTAGATCCATCTTTAAGAGAAGTTATCTTTCATGAGTCATTCTGGATGTCATCTGGAGGTTGTCAGCAGTGGGATGGAAAGCAGGCCAACTTTGACTTTCAACATTCAGCTCCCTCTAAATTGCAGTTGCTTGATGCAGCTGAGATCAGCTCTTGTGCAAACATTTCTCCATGGTCACCCCATCTCCGTGAGGATTTCCTAGAAATTGATGATCTCCTTGGTCCAGAACCTGTTCCTTCTTCTATTGAGAAAACTGTGGACAACTCTCCATTTACAGAATTTGATGGATTGAGTGAGCTTGTGCTTGATGAAGATGCAGCCATGCTTTTGCATAACTTGGGAGTTGTTGATCAGGAAACTGTTTTACATCAACACATAAATCACCCTGGGAATAATCCAGTAAACCAAATTGCTTACCAAGAGGAGCAACGTTCATTTCCAAACCAAGTTGATTGCCAATTGCTACCAAATATGCTGGCAGATCAGGTGGATTTCCCATTGCTGCCACTTCCAGAGCTAAGTGTGGCTGACTATGGATTGCCGTTGCAATCTCTCTCAGGGGTAAATGTGGCTGATAATTTGCAGACAGAGTCGTGTGATGCTAACTTTGTGACCAATCAATGGCTTCCTGAACAAAGGAGTAATGCCTTTATGGCTTCAGGACCAATTCAAGGGCCTCCATCTCAAAAGATTCCAGGTATATATTATGTCCAACTTTGATTATACAATAATTGTTTCAATTGTCTTCTTGGTGTTTTTCACTCTGAACATTTTTATTCGGGACATCGTTGCTGTCATTGTTGTCCATCCATGCATAGCTCCTGATCAGATGGATGGTCTGCAAGACAAAAAGCCTTAAAACTGGGACCTTGAACCATATTCAAGAGCTCTTCAGTACAAGTGTTTCAGTTTCGTACATTTCTGAAATTAATTATCGGAATGTGGTAGTCTGATATTTGGCCATCTTGGTCATGCTCAGGTGTTTCACTTGAACCTTCCAATAATCATACTGGAGCTAATATAAAAGATAGTGGAAAAGAAGACGATGGTGCCACTGGCTGGTTACGTTCAACATTGTGGTCCTTGGTGGAGTCTATACCTACCACTCCTGCTTCTGCCGCAGAGAGTCCTTTGGTAAATAAGGCTTTCGAGCGAATGCCTAGTTTAAGAGTCAGAATGAATGTGAAGAATGTTAATCCTGATGCTTGTAATGTTCCTGTGCCCGTAAGGAGCACCGGTAGAAACAAGGGATTTATTTTCTTATCAATGTTTGGAGCGGTATGTGCGGTCTTATGGGTTTTGGTAGGAACCCTATGGGTGCTGGGGAGAAATAAGGGATTCATTTGCTAAAAATATTTATAGGATAGCTAAGTGCAGCATCTAGTGATTAGATTGATAACGGATAGCTAATGTATTTGCTTAGCGCCAATGAATCCACCTTGTCCATGGAGACTTGGATGTAAATAATGCATCTTAGCGTTGAGAGCAAATTATCTGAAACTGATCACCTTTCCCGTTGCACGTAAAACTTTTTTGATATGATTTTCTTTCTTTACTGGTTGGCCATGATCTTGAAATGACTTAATTTCGCTATTACAAGTATCGTTGATTTATTATTTTAGGATAACATTAGGACTTAAGAATAAGGAATGATTCAGCTCGGATTATGAAGAAATACGGAAGTGAAATGCTGACTTGATTTTAATCATGTCTGGAGCCACATCTAACGATGAAATTGCAGCCCGGCAGTTTGAAAGGATAGGAGTGAAGCTCTTGTCATGTTTATTACGTCTCAAACAAAAGGTTGTTTGGACTGATTTATTTTACAAGATGAAATTATATAAAAATTGAAATCCAAATTTATTTAAATTGTTTTTTAAAATTTTATAATCTAATGAGCTCATTTAAAATCATTAAATGTATCTGGCACAAAAGTGAAAAAGGGTTAATTTGATTGACAAGAAGAAATGCAAAAATGTTTGTGAGTTGTGACAAGCTATGCGAGAAGTGTATCTTTAAGATCACATGGATAGATTGTCCCAAAAGCTTCTTGTCGATATTTTATCTCGCTTTGCCTGCATAAACAAAGTATTACATGCATTCAACCTCGAGATCTCCGTTGGATAGAATAGAAGAAAGTAAATTGGCTATGCAGCTTCGTGTCAGACGACTGCCTTTTTCTTCTTTTGAATATCTATTTTTGGATGGTTGCTCTAATTAGGTCACAAAAGAAGGTCTCAAAATTAAAATTAAAATGAAAATATATTATGGAGGATCATTCCCTTATTCTTATTAGAAGATAATAATTAAAAAAGTGTAAGGATTTTTAATTTTTTTAACATATTAATGTTTTTAGGACTTTTTATTTTCATTTAAGTTATAATTTTTTTAAAAAAAGTGGCAATATAATTCAAAAGGATGAACTATATGATCATTATTAAAACGTTAAGTTGGTCAAAAGTTTTTCTAATTTAGAATGTTAAGTCTATTAACAAAACCACTAAACTGTTGAAAGTCCCAAAACATGTGTCAGAGCCTCCAACTTCTAAGTTTTTCAAGCTCTTTTTTTAGAGAGCCAACTCTAAAACTAAGACTAACCCATAAAAAATGGGTAAATTATTAGAAAAGTCTTAAACTTTATTGAATTTTATAATTATAGTTAAATTATTAGAAAAGTCCTAAACTTTACTGAATTTTATAATTATATTATAGTTAAAGTTTTCAATTTTCGTAAAATTAATTTGATGTTAAACTCTCTATTATTAGTGTTGACATGGCAAATCATATCAATTATTATAAATTTCACGTGGATGCCAAGTATGCATAGTTTTCTACATTAGATATTAATTTAATTAATATTAAAGAAAAAGAAAAACACAACCTAAACTAATATGCCTTTTTCCTAAAATTCCAAGGCAGTCACCATAGTGGTGGTCATAGAGACAACTCTCACGAACATACTGGTGGAGGCAGCTGAGGTGTTGGAAGAGGAGGCAATGGTGACTAGCACTGGTGGGACCCAGTGTTACGAGCTAAGTGCTTCGGACATGAATAAGTTGAAATGGATGTCCTTGATGAGGATGAATGGTGGAATAAGATGGGTGGAATGAAAATTGGAGGGGAGCAGGAGATGATAGTAAAATGTAACTATAGTCATCTTGACTAAGACACTCTCTCTGATATGACTTATCAATTGGATCTCTACTTCCATGCACATAATAAAGGCAAGACTCTTGTGGTCAGTAAAGTTTCGCTGCCTAATTATACGGTAGATCTTGATGAGCACCATGATTCATCACATAAAGAGATATGAATGTCTACAAAATTAAAAGAAGAGTTGGAAATCTTTTAGATAGCTCTTGGCAAGCAACATCTTCAAATGATCCTAGAGGAACTCGTTATAAGAAGAAGAAGAAGAGAGCAAGATTTGAAGAAAGATCCTATAACTGAATTATTTAAGGACAATGGCATTGATTCTCAGTATAATAACTATTATGCTTCTACACGACTTTCTATTAAAGCTTGGTTAGGGTCACAGTTTGACTTGGGATTGGTGAAGGCAATAATTGAATACATATGCCTTTATGAAGCTGGTTGAGCAATTCTTGTGTTTCTTACAAGTTAGGATGATATTTCAAAGATGGTTGACAAGATTACATCAAACAAACTTCTAGGAGACCAAAGCAAGTTTCTAATCCTTCCCTTCCATGGATTAGAGGAAACATGGAGTAATAAATAAAATACATATGAGAGACATAGAGGGCCACCAAACAAGAGAAAATTGGGGAAGAAGGAAAATTAGGATAGGTTATGTTTTTATTTTTAATATTAATTAAATTAATATTTGACATGAAAAACTATGTACACTTAGCATTCACGAAATTTATAATAGCTGATGTGGCT
>JANQAP020000588.1:25847-63737 GCA_026874005.2 Erythroxylum coriaceum | reverse complement strand
ATAAATGCGCAGCAAGGTTTAGCTTTGGGAATTGGTGGATGAATTTGTGCAGTGTTCTGCCCATCTTTGGAAAATAAGTGAGCTCACCAATCTCCTATGACGAGAGATCGTAGTACCTCCCCCATGTCAAATCCTTCTTCTCCAACTTCATCAAAATCTCATTTGGGATCCCATTAAATTGGTGAAGAGGTGTTTGGACACTCCACATCCTCCTGTTTAACATTTTGCACAAGTTTAAAGCCTTTTTGAATAATTGTGCCCAACCACATTTTAAGATAATCTTAAACAAAGCTTACACAAGACGACCAACACTCTGACCATTACAAAAAAGATAAATTAGAAGAAATGAATAGATATGAGCATTATAAATTTGACAAGAAAAGAAAGATATAAAGAAAATAGGACATCAAAAGAAAAGTGAACCTAAGTTATATACACCATGTCAAAAGTTAATTAAAGGCCTTCAAGCTTTAGTTGTGAAATATATGCCTGTAGCAAAACATTTATCTTTGCACTAGGCTCTTCCAAGCTTTCCTTGATGGGAATTGACACCTGTTCCAAAAGCTTTGCCAGTTTTATCTTTTCATCTTACCTCGATCATATACTTGAACTTTTCACTGAGAGAGAACAGACGGTAAAGCTCAATATCACCCATTGTTGGCTTTAAATGCTCATTATAAGTGGAAATTGTTCCATGAGTGGTATAATAGTAGCTCGCAATCTGACCTAGATCAGTAACCTGAAAATATCCACTTTTCCTGTCGCACTTAACGAGATTGTTCTTGTCCAAGATAGTTGTAGCAGAATGAATCTGCAAAAAGACCATTAGAACAAGATTAAATAATTAGAAACAAAAATGGAAGCACGTGGGTCAGACTGTATACCTAAAAAGTTTAGTTAAATCAAAACAAGATGAACATGACTATTTGCACAATAACAATAATAGGTTGTAAAAAGAAGTTGTCATGATTAAAGGGTAGAAGACAAGACAAATTGCAGAGAATTGTGGAACAATTATCCAAACTTTGTATGAATGTATGAACAGAAATAAGTGGCCACTGCTATGTTATGTAAAAGCTAAAACCCCCCTCAGAGTAAAATGTTAAATAACTCTTCTGTTTATCCTTTTTATGGAGTTCCCAAACTACATAGTTTATTCACAATTTTTATCACTTCATTAGTCTTTTTACTTGTATAACTAATAAATATTTTCTTAGTTGAAGGATCATATGATATGCACAGTATCAAAACTGAATTAGAAACTAAAAGAGTTGTCTCAAATGAGCTAGGACGCCACTGAAAATACAAAGGGGAAAAGAAATTAAAACTGCTATCCTCAATCTAACCATGAAACCACATGAAAGAATGGAAAGAAAAAGATGTATGGCAAAATTAATAGGAATTAGAATGGCTTAGATATGAGGAGAAACACTCTTAATCCATATCGAAGAGTTCAGTGTGTACTAAGTCGGCCCTCCTTTCCTCTAACGTAATATCTCGAGTAAGAACATCTGGTGCCAAGCCGTAAATTCCACAGATCCCATTTATTTTCATAACAAATCACTTATCAACATAGAAACTTCCAACTAGATGTTATTTAACTCCAAAAAACTAAGGAAGGCAAGAAAGAGCATAAATATACTAAAGTAGCTAGCTCTTGAGAAATTTCAGATCCTTTATAGAAGAGTAAAGTAGATATAAGGAAAGGATGTTAGAATTAAACTGAAACAAATAGGAGTGTCATAACTCCACCTAGCAAACCCCTAAGATGGATAGAGATCTAAGAACATTTCTTTTCTTGATCGAATCTTAGTTTGATTCGATTCTTCTAGCCACTGACATTTTCAAGACATTCATACCATTGATTTTAAAGAAGAAAAGCACTTAAAGCTAAACAAAAAAGGAAAAGTTAGGTGTTTGTGTTTGAGAGAGGGACTTTATAAAGCGAAAGTTAGTAGGTTCTTTCTCTGTTTGCAAGCTGTCGTCTTACACTTCAACCCTTTTTCTCCGTTGTTGTCAATAAGCTTTATAGCTTCATCTTCGTGCTTCCTCGTATGTGTGTGTGAGAGAGAGACGGGTGACTATTGTAATTTGTTGAAATAATCAGGCAAAAGGGGTTAAAAATGAGATATGAGAAAAGAGAAAATGGTAGAGGCGAGGAGAGAGTTTGATTTGTGAAATCTGCACTTTAATTTGAGATGAGAAGAGAAGGCGGTGGAGAGGAGAGGAGAAGCTCGAGAGGATTTGATGAAATGAATAAGAAAGTAGCCTTTAGGTAGATAGACCGATTGGACTGGTTTGATAAGAAATCATCCGGTTTATTGATAAATTGACCAGTTTTAATATATAGAGGTTATTAAGTGAAACCGAACCTGACCACTGGCTGGTTCATACTTTTTCTAGTCAAACTGGCCAGTCTGGTTTGATTTTTAAAACCTTGGTTTGAACAAATGACCATGAGAATTACTGAGCGGAGAGAGAGAAGGTATGATAAGTTTAGGAAGTAGGGGGCTATGCCCTGCTGAGGCAGAAGGATGGTTAGAGAGGACGGAAAGAGTATTCGATCAGATAGACTGCGAGTTTGATGTGAAGTTTGACTACACGGTCTCATTACTGCAAGGTCCAACATATTAGTGGTAGAAGATTGACTCGACAGTTCCGCCCAGCCTTGTAGTTTGATATGGGAAGATTTTCTAAAGGTGTTTAGAGCTAATTATATACCCAAGAGCTATTTGGATAGGAAGATGAAAGAGTTCCTAGATCTGAAGCAAGGAAGTCTCACCGTAGTAGAATATGAGATAAGATTTAATGAGTTGATAGGGTATGCTATTGCCTTGATTCTTACTGAGGAAGACAAGTGTAGGAGGTTTGAAGATAGGTTGAATATAGAGATAAGGACGAGGCTAGTTGTTACAAATTTCAGTAGTTTTTTTAAGCTAACAGCTGCCTCGATCCAAATTGAACAATTGTTAAAAGATGGATAAGGGTAATACAGATAAGGGTTCAGAATGAAGAGATAGGGTGAGTCCCAAATTGATTCTGGTAGAAGGTTCAGTAAATGCCAAAATAGATCTTTTCGACCACCGACTAGATCGAGACAGTCGGGGTTTAGATAGAAGGGCAGTTTTGTACAAGTTGGCAGTGGTAGAGGTACAGTATCTGGGAAGATGCCTAACTATGAATACTTTGGTAGGAAGCATAGTGGTGAATGTTGGAAGTTATCAGAAGCTTGCCTTCGTTGCGGTTCTTTTGAACATTAGATCAGAGACTATCCCGCAATTTTTAGAGCATAGTCTGGAATGAGAGGAGGATCAATAACTGAGACAACTGTCCAACAGAGCAGAGCTAATGGATCTAGACGGAGAGGCAGAGGTAGAGGCAAAGTGAGTTCAACTAGTCCTACTGTTAAGACTGAGGTGTGGAGTAATCAACTGCAGTCTCAGGCCAGAATTTATGCCATCACCAAACAAGAGGCTCAGAACTCCCGAGATGTGGTAACAGGTGTGTTAGATGTCTTTCAATTTAAAGCATTTGCATTGGTGGATCCAGGATCCATAGATTCATTCATCACACTGCATTTGGAATCTAAATTGCATTGTGATAGGGAGATGTTGAAATATGGATTAGAAGTGAGTACTCTGATAGGTAGTACTACAGTGATAGGAGAAGTATGTAAAGGGTGTATGATTCGAGTTGATTAGGCAGAGTTAGAAGTTGATCTGATAGTATTATAGTTGATCAGGGAGAGTTAGAGGTTGATCTGATAGTATTATAGTTAAGTGAGATAGACCTTATCTTAGGTATGGATTGGCTCATGGGGCTGTCATGAACTGTTATACTAAGGAGGTGATCCTTAAATCTCCTAATCAGCTGAGAGTTAGGAGGTAATCCTTAAATCTCCTAATCAGCCGAGAGTAATCTTTCAAGGTGATAGTTAAGCAGTGCCAGCCAGATTGATATCATCGATGAGTGCTTTGAGATTGATTCGAGGAGGATATGAAGCTTATCTGGCTTATGTAGTTGCTATCTATACTAAGCAGACAATACATGATATTTTTATTGTTAGGGATTTCCTAAATGTGTTTCCCACTGAATTATTTGGTTTAACCCTAGATAGGAAGATTGAGTTCACTATCGATTTAGTTCTAGGTACTACTCTTATATCTATTCCTCCATATAGGATGGCACCTGTGGAACTTAAGGAACTTAAGGCTTAGTTACACGAGTTGTTGGATAAAGGCTTTATTAGACCAAGTGTGTCACCTTGGGGAGCCCCAGTTTTATTTGTGAAGAAGAAAGATGGGACCTTGAGGTTGTGTATTGATTATAGGCAACTAAATAAGGTGACAGTGAAGAATAAGTACCCATTATCAAGGATAGATGACTTACTTGATTAGTTACAGAGAGCTTAGGTGTTTACTAAGCTAGGCTTGAGATCGGGGTACTATCAGTTCAAGAAGCAGAGGTTGATGTACCGAAGAGTGCATTCAGGGCTAGATATGGGCATTTCGAGTTTTTGGTGATGCCCTTTGGGTTGACAAATGCTGTAGTTGCTTTTATGGCTTTGATGAATAAGGTATTCCAACCTTATTTAGATCATTTTGTGGTTGTGTTTATTGATGATATTTTGGTTTATTCAAAAAGTAGAGAGGAACATGTTGAACACTTGAGATTAGCCCTATAAATAATGAGAGAGAAGTAATCATATGTCAAATTCAGTAAGTGTGAATTTTGGCTCAATAGAGTATTATTCTTGAGTCATATAGTGTCTAGACAGGGCATACAGGTAGACCCAAGGAAAGTTGATACTACCAGAGGTTTGTCGAAGGTTTTCTGGGATTAGTTGGATACTATCGGAGGTTTGTCGAGTGATTTTCTTTGATCTAAGCCACTTTGATAAAACTTCTGAAGAAAAATATACCCTTCAGATCGACTGATGAATCTCAGAGGAGTTTTGAGGAACTTAAGCATCGGTTAACTACAGCACTAGTGTTAGCTATTCCATTTGGATCTGGAGGATATGTAGTGTACAGTGATGCTTCACACCAGGGGTTAGGATGTGTACTGATGCAACATAGTAGAGTGATTGCATATGCATCGAGACAGTTAAGGTCTCATGAGTTTAATTATTCGGTACATGATTTAGAGCTTACTACGGTAGTATTTGCTTTAAAGATTTGAAGACATTATTTATATAGTGAGACGTTCCAGATATTCATTGATAATAAAAGTTTGTGGTATTTTTTGTGTAAGAAAGAGTCGAATATGAGACAGAGATGATGGATAAAGTTACTTAAAGATTATGATTGTACAATTGAATATCATCCTAGTAAAGCTAATGTAGTAGCTGATGCATTAAGCAAAAAATTGAATAGCAATGTAGCACAAATGTAGACATCAAGGTTACCCAACTTAGTGCAATTGAGAGCATTAAATTTTGAGTTAAAATTAGGGCAGAATGAGGCATTGATAGCTACATTGAAGCTTAGACTAATATTACATGAGAGGATAAAAAAAACTCAAAGTAAGGATCCTAAAATTGTGAAGTTGAAGGTGAACCCGAATTCTAAATTTGAGTGAAGAAATGAGATATTATGGTTGAAGCAGAGATTGTGTGTACCTGATATTAAGAATCTAACAAAGGAGATTTTGGAGGAAGCACATATAGAAGCTTATGCTATGCATCTTGTCACTACCAAGATGTATAATATGCTGAAACAACATTTCTGGTGGCTAGGAATGAAGAAGCAAGTGGCTGAATACGTGGCTAAGTGTTTAACATGCCAATAGATTAAGACAGAGCATTAGGTTTCGGTTAGAAAATTAAAACCATTGCTTATTCCAGAGTGGAAATGGGAAAGAATCACTATGGATTTTATTACAGGTTTACCAAGGACTCTGAGACAACATGATGCTATATGGGTCATTGTTGATAAGTTGACCAAGTTAACCCATTTCTTACCAGTGAGGAAGAACAATACACTGGATCAGTTAGCTCAGAGATATGTGAATGAGGTCGTAAGATTACATGGGATTCTAGTGTCCATTATATCAGATAGGGATCCTGGATTTATCTCGAGATTTTGGGGTAGTTTATAGATAGCTTTGGGTATGAAGTTGAACTTTAGTATAACATTTCATCCTCAGATAGGCGGACAGTGAGAGAACTATTAAGACTGTTGAGGATATACTTAGAGCTTTTTTTTAGAGTTTCAATTAGCATGGGATCAATATATAGCTTTGATTGAATTTGCTTATAATAATCATTATCACAATAGTATTGGAATGACACCATACTAGGCGTTATATGACAGAAAGTGTCATTTGCCTTTGTATTGGGACGAAGAGGGTCTATGTTGGCCCCTGAAATAATTTTGTTAAGTGTGATATTCTATGGAATTTGAATTTTTACCTTAGAATGAATGGAGTTGTTAAGCATGATTTAAATAAATTATGAGGTCATGATATAATTATTATTGGAGTTTAATTATTTATATCAATGTTAGTAGGATTTTATTTCACCAGTTAGTGAAATTAATGCATTAAGAATGAATTGAGGGCATTTTTGGCATTTCACTTAAGTTAAGAGATCATGAACCATAAAAGCAAGGGCAAAGGTGACTTTTAGCACTCATTAAGGGTAAAATGGGAAGAAGAAAGTGTAGTCTTGCTTTTAAGGTGGAGAAAAATGTGAATTGAAAGAGAGAATGAAGTGAAAAAAATAAAAATGAGAGAGAAGAGGGAAGAGAGTGTTGTGGGAGAAGAAGAAAAGAAGAGAAAGTTAAACTAGGTTTCCAATTTTCTTAGTTTTAAAGAGTGATTTTGAAGTTGTTCAAGAAGGGAAAAAGAAAGAGGAAGAGAAGAGCTTCCATTTGAGCTAAACATATCTTTATTTGGTGAAGATTCAAGGTAAGCCCAATTTTAACCCTTTGGATTTTTTGAAGGATTTTGGTTCATGAAGCTTAGAAAATGCATGGGTTTAAGTATTCTAAAATCAATTTTTAGTGAATGTGCCTTTTGAGTTCTCAATTTGGATTCCTATTGAATTGAGATTTTTGCCAATATTGAAGGAAATCAAGAGGAGAGGCAAGAGGAGCTAGAAAAGAGGCATCTTCAAGCAATTGTTAAGCAAGGAATTCAAGGTGGGTTACATTTTTATAATTGAATAATAAGCCATTAATGTTTCTTCAAAATCAAGAAAGTAAATGTTTTTCAATTGTATTATAAATGTGCATTTATTGCTCTTTGAATGCTTTGAGAAAGTGCTATGTGTTTGGTATGTGAATATTGTGTGGATGATTTATGAAAAGAATGCGAAAATGAATCTTTTGTTGAAATAAATAAATTACTATGTTTATGAAATCACTTTTCGGAAAAAGTGCCATTTTGGGCAACAAGTTTACAAGTTATGAAATACATGTTATGTGGGTTTGGTCTGGTCCATTTTGCATGTCAGTGCACTTTGACTAAAGGCTTCTCCTGCCTGCCTGCAAGTGACATGGATCTCCTTCAGGGACTCCCTCATGTTTACGACTATGCAAAACCACTATGTGGGATTGTGTTAGTTCATTCTGTTCACGACTACATAGGACCATTTCATGGGAATATGTTAGCTCGGTCTACTTATGGACCTCCCAAACCATTTTGATGTGCCTATGTGTTGATAAGTTTATTGAATGCATGACTTGGGTTGTTTATAAACTGTTTAATAAATTAAGAATGTGGAAATATGTGTTTCATGATGCATTGTGAATTTTTCAATGGTTTTGCTTGTTACTGGTTATAAAATTGTTACCTACAAGCTTTAAGCTCACTCCCCCATTTGGTCCCATCTTTAGGCAATGAGCAAGAGATCGAGTGATCGAGCATAAGGGCATTACTACTGATTATGCTTATTTTGTATTTTAAGTTAGTTTTGTAAAATAAGGCTTTAGTTGCATGTTGAGCAATTCTACTTTGTGTAAGTTGTGTATTTTTGGACTATGATGTATTGTGGCTTGAAATGCCCATTAAAGCTTTGTAAAATTCTTATCTTTTGATGATAATGAAATGTAATTGTATTTTTGCTCATGACTCTTAAAGTTTGTAGTTGCATTTTCAAGCATTCATAAGGTAAAATTTTTATATTTTGACTTCTAATAAAAATCTGTATTGATCTAGGCTGAATTAGATAGAGTAGTATTCATGAAAGTTGTAGATTATCTTTCTAGCTTTCCAATGATATAAAGAATGAAATTTTTGGAAGTTGGGATTGGGAGATATGATAATTATAAATTTGTAATGCTGTTTAGGATGCATATAGGACAACTATAGTGAAAGATGAGAATTTGCTGTATGTGATGAGTCAATGGAGTTGAAATTTGGGAGTTTAATGAAATCAATTTGGTAATTGAATGTTTAAGGAGGGACATTGCATTAGAAGAAGTGAAATAGGGAAGATTATTACTGAAAGTGATGTTAGAGTGGATGTAGGAATCATTGGAGACGCTTAAAGGGAGCTTGGTATGTTTGGTTGTTTAGTCTGAATCGTCTTAGTCTAAATCATCTTAGTCAGGATTGTCATAGTTGGGATCATCTTAGTCTGAATCGTCTTAATCTGGATCATCTTAGTCAGGATCATCTTAGTCTGGATCGTCTTAGACTGATTCGTTTGATCCATTTCAGACCTAATTACTTCATCTAATACAAATTTGTCTTATTTTGACCCTTTAAATGGCAAAATTTCTCTTCAAGGTCTTCACAAAAGTTGTAGATCTCGAAGTCCTCTTCGAAACCATCATAAAACAACCAAAATCAGATATCTCTAGTGAAAGTTATGCCAATTGTCCCAAGATAGGTACAATAAGATTGAGGACATAATTAGGTTTGACTCTTTTGGCCATAACTTCATCACCCGATCTTCAAATGAAGTGATTATTGAACTAATAGATTCCTAACATACTTCTCTACCTCTCCATAAAATTTTGGTATTCTTTGGGGTTGATTCGAAAAATATTGATGGAGAGAAAGTGAGGGAAACAACCGAAAGAGCATGAATTGATTATTTTACCGAACATACTTCGGTATTTTAATCATATCTTGACCTGTAGAGCTCCGAATGAGACGATTATTATTTTAAAATAAACTAGAGACATGGAGCTACAATTGTTCTAAAGAAGTCAATTAGTGATTCCACTGTTGAAACTAGTTTTGGCTAGAGAGATCCCATGGAAATAACCTACAAGGTAATTCACATGCTCACGCTTTTATGACATTCTGATAGTTGGGCTCTAGAAATGGAGTCCGATAGTCTAAGGATTGTTGAAGGCCCAGAACTAATTCAAGACACTATTGATAAGGTTAAATTGATTCGTAATAGAATTAAAGTGGCTCAAGATAGACAGAAGATTTATGTGGATCAGCACCGAAGGGATATGGAGTACCAAATAGGAGATAAAGTGTTTCTAAGAGTATCACCTTGGCGAGGAGTTCTAAGATTCGGTAAAAAGGGTAAGTTAAGCCCTAGATACATTGGTCCATATGAGATTATTGACCAAGTTGGACCATTGGCATATAAGTTAGCACTACCTACTCAAATGGCTCAGATTCACAATGTGTTCCATGTCAGTATGCTTAGAAAATATTGATATGATTTGACACATATATTGCCAGCTTAAGAGATTGAAATTACGAGCAATCTAAGTTATATAGAAGAACCGATTAAAATAATGGGATATTAGAATAAGCAATTGAGAAATTGAGTGATTCCACTGGTGAAAAGCCTTTGGAAGAATCATTCGAGAGAAGAAGTCATATGGGAAATTGAAGAGAATATAAGAAACTAGCACCCCCATCTGTTTGATCGATCAGGTAAGAATTTCGAAGATGAAATTTTTTTAAGGGGGAGAATTCTAATATCCGATTTCTACAACTTACTTAAGGTTAGAACCCTAGATTATTGGAAATGAGTAATAACATTGAGAGCATTTCATACATATGCATATCACTAGCATACACATATAAATCATAATTTGTACACATTACAAAGATAACATATGCACTCAATTGACATATTTTGGGATATGAAAGATTTAAAAGGAAAATAATGTGAATTGTACATTGTTATGTCTTGAATTTTGGTTTGATTGGATTCCAATTAATAATTTGGAATTAATTGTTATTAATTGGGAGAGTAATGAATTAATATATACATTTGAACTAGGAAAAATGCCAAGTGGTAAGATAAATTGATACATGAAAAATTAGGGTGACTAAGCCTATAATTAAGTGACATTTGACATAGTTAAATGAGTGACAAATGGATTAGTAGTTAATTGAAAAATGGATCAATTATAGAGTGGCAAGTGGATAATAATTAGGAGACAAATGGTAGTTTAAGGAAAAGATTGTTTGTTATCAATGTATCAAAGTTTGGACTTTAAGAGTGTTAAAGGATATGAATGGTATGAATGAATGAGAATTTGGAAATTATGTGAATGAATATTGTTAGAAAAGGGTTAATGAATGAATGGTTTGAATGATCATGACCTATGATTAAAGACACATACTTGGGAAAGTCGTTGAGCATGCATTGAACATAATTGATATACATATGTGTATGATTGAGTACTAATATGATTGAGCAATTTAGTAATGTGTAAATGTTTGTATTACATGGTTTAGATGCATAAGTCGAACGCCAACATCTAGACATTGCCAGTTCATCTAGGCAATAGCTATCTGAAGCGTATTGTGAGTTAGCCTAGATGTTATCTCAATATGTTTGAATTGTTTTTATTTCAGTTTCAATTATTAAACTGTTATTATTATGAGTGTGACAATTTCGGACATTGATTAGTCTGAGGAGTTTGATATTTGGAAATGTATTGGGAGTGTTTCTTAATTGAATGTGAATATGGAAAGTTTATTCTCAATAAAAAGTTGAATGTCGGACTTATGTCCGATGAATATGCAAAGTGACTGTGACTGAAATGAATGAAATCTATTAAAAGTGTGATATGTGAATTCATACATTTCATTACATGATATGCATGATCAGATGAAAAGGTTGTGACTGGAGTGGCCAGTCTGAAAAGAGCTTAAAGCTCAGAAAATGCGTATAAAGAGCCACAGACTCAGTGATTAGTGAGCCTGGTATCCACAATAGGTGCGGGACTGAATGTGAAAAGAGCTCGGTATCCACAAGGGATACAGGACAGTGAATAGGCATTTGATCACAGCAAAATAAAAACAAATGTGGAGTCTCATAAGCATATGCATTTGCAATATATTTTCAAATGTACTATATGAATGATTGAGAACAAATGTTGAATTATGTCGATATGCCATGTATATGTACATTTGATAATATTATTGACTGAGAATGTTAATTAAATTATTCTGAAAAGATTATATGAAATGTGTGAAATTCATGATGTATTGTTAAGATGAGGTATACTGTGAATTTGGTTTGTATTTGTGATGTTATGTTCTGATATGAGTGAGTACATCAACGATGGTTCACTCACTGAGTTTGCAAAACTCATAAACATTACAACGTTAGTTTTCAAGTACGAGAGAGGAGATTTAGTTTCTAAGACATTTAGAAGAAGTCTTATACTTGTATTGAGCTCCTTGAGATTCTTATGAGCATCCTCACCTACAAGACCATAAAAATTAGTCAAAATATAGATTAAGTCATATGTAGGCTCAAAAGTAATATATTCAGCAAAATTAGGAAAAGTAATGAATAAGGGTCTTTAAGTCAAGTTTAGTGCAACCAACTCTCTTAGAGTTCTCTGGTTAGCTCTAGTTTCCTTAACTCTAATTCCTTACTATATTCTTAAATTTTTTCAAGTTTTCTAGTTGACTCTCTAGGGCTAAAGTTAATATTAATTTAATCGCAAATGCACGATATAGATATAGTCAGCACAGGCAAATACTGGTCAATCCCATGAAGATGGTAATGACTAGTAGTTACACTTTTTATATTATCTACCCCAAGAATTAAATTTTTTTAAATTAAAAATAAACTAAGTAAACAACTAAATTAAGATTAAAGAATTATAAACTCAGGACAAGTAAAATATGAAGAAAAATCAATATTAAGTAGTAGTGTCTAGGTGATGAATCCACCTAAGAATTTTTGAATTATTAACCTTTTATCATCAATAGTATTATTGATTATCACACCTAGACACTAAAAACATTTAGTTACTAATCATGGAAAATGAAATCAAAGATAAACATGAAGAAAAGCTAATAGAAAACAAAGGAATTATAATTTTAAATGTCCCTTTCTCTTCTATTGAATATTCTTGAAAGTTTGGACTTGATGTACCGATCTATATAATCTCTTGATGTATTCTTTGTGTTTTACATATCCCTTGATCAAAATCGTCACCACACTAAGTGTCTTACGTCTCAAAACTGCTACAAAACTTAACTGTTTTCAATTTGCCTCCATTTATATCCTTTTATAGTAAAATTTTAAGTTTCTCAGATATATATGATCACTTACACGAGTGTGCGAGAGATCATGTCTAATCAAAAGCATTCAAATTCATGATTTCACACGAGCATAGAGACTTACATGGGCAACATGCATACAGGATAGGATACATGATCATGTTACTCTATACAACCAGAAATCAATTTCTTCAATCTTCATACATTTATAGAGACTTACACCGTCTCTGTACACGGGCATATAGGTCCTTAGTTGCATCAAATCTTCGTCCCATTTTATGATTTTATCTGAATTCTTCTTTTTATGTTTATGAAGGCAATTATGACCTATAAATGCACTTGGAGCGAATTAAGTACCAAATATATAGCAAAACTATAAAATATCAAGCAAAAATACATAAAATATGGGTCTATAATTATAGTGAAATATGCATTTATCAAATAACCTCACACTTAAGCTTTTGCTTGTCCTCAAGCAAATCATAATCTAATTATCAACTTTACAATATCCATCCTTTATTAATTTCAACCTGTTCATTCATACTCTATATCATTATATCATATTAATCAAATTAACATACAATTAGAATTAAGTTATCCTAACACTAAATTCACAAGTCAATATCACTAGTATTCAAATTAATAATATTTTCAAAATAAAAAGCATTAATCTTTGTGCCCTTACTAAGGTTTTAGTCAAGTCACTCAAGTGTTTAGGGTAAAAGGTATCAAAATCTCAAATTAATGCATAGTAGAGCTCTTACCATAAGTTTACTGTATTATCACATCTCTACCATTTGTATGTAAACTAGAAACAAAAATTGAAAGGTCTTTATAAGGTTGTAATGGAGCTTAGGTAAAGAATGATTGGGATAATATAAAGATGATAAATTTTGAAGGAAATTTACTAAGAGAAACAATACACGAAGCTTGTTGATAAGCTATAGGTCCCTTCATTATAAATCCATTAGTACTACACATTTTTTCGTCTTTTTCTATGTTAGAAAAATTTTTTAATGATATTTTCGAATGGTCATCATGTACCATAATAAAGAAATGTTAGACCTTTCAAATTTTCAAATTTTAAGCATCAAGTAATGTAAATAACCTTTAGAGTTCAAAATAATAAAAAAAAGGCTTCAAAGAAAAATAGGATAAAGGTTAATAATGTGGTTATAATCAATGAAAAAGGCTAAGGATCAATTTGGTTATTCTTAAAGGATAAAATATGTTAAGGTAATTATCAAAGAAATAGGTTTATATAAGTGTTGAATCTAAATGCTTTCATCACTTCAATGCTTTTAATTTAACAATTCGTGATCTCAATATGTATAATAAAAGTAAGTTTTAGAATTATTCAACTATGTATGATAACACACATGAAAGAATTAAAAGAGTTTAAAAATTTATGAATATTTTTGCTAAGGTTCAAAAGCTCACGAAAAAGATGGTCATATGTGTGTAAATGATATGCAATTTCCATTCAAATTGACTATTTCAATTATTACTAATAATATGAATTACAAAGACAATTTTATTTCATCATCCTTTTACATACTAATTAAATCAAATAATTAATAATGAAATAAACTATTTATGGACATATTTCAATTAATTCAGGATATTTGTTAATAAATTTAATAACTAAGACTATAATAAACTTGAAAACATCAATCCCCTTCCCCACACTTAAAATCATATATTGTCCTTAATGTACAGAATATATCATAAGTGAGAGAGTGGAGTTTGGTACTTCCTTAAGTAATATGCTTTTTTAGTTTAGATTTTCATGATCTTTGGACTATCCATCCATAATGATAAACTAACATCCTTGCAAATATAAAGAAAAAGGGACAAAAATAAAAGAAAATAAAAATAACACAAATAATTAAGAAATATGGAATAATATTAACATTAATATTTAGACAAAAAGAATGAAAACAAGAAGAATATACAATTAAAGATAAAAAGAAAAGATAAAAAATTTAAGCATCTCCCACTTGAAGTGACTCAATCCTATTTGAAAATGTGGAGTCCACCTGTTGATGATCCTGAGAAGGTAAAGGAGCTATTGAGGAAGTAACTTCGCCAAATGGTGGAGGCTGAAAATCAATGCCTTGATGACTTGACATTTGTAGCAATAGCTCTCCCATCCCTCCAATAGTGGTCTTGAGTCTTCCTATCAGCTCAAACAAGGTCTCGAGTACCCAAAAGTTGTGCCATCCATCTTTCCAGTTAAGCTATCTTTAGTTGGTCAGGATGTGGTGTCCTCGCCCTAGTTGCTCTTGAACTATCATCCTCAAGTATTGTTTCTCCCGTCTCAAATAGCGATGATTGTGGTTGTGGTGGTGCTGTGTCTAGTTTCCATTACTTTTAATTGCCTTCATATCTTGATTTTGGTTACAAATTCTTGTGAGTTAATCCAAATGAGAGATAAATTGAATGAAAATGGTGTGAATATTGTATGCATGTTGATTGGATTAATTTGTGAACTTTGTATGAAAAATTAAAGTTCACATCACTTTGCATGAGAGAAAAAAACATTATTGATGTCAGCACCTGCACAATGGTGACTCTTTAGTCACCACCGTGCATAAGGTGGTGACTATGGTGACACTTTTGTCACCACCGTGCATAGGTGGTGACTAATTGTCACCACCGTCATGGTGGTACCTAATTGATGTCTTTAGTCACCACTATGCAAGCTTATGCACGGGGGTGTCCAGCCCTCAAGGGGGTGACAAACATAGTCACCCTTCTGCAAATTCTCATTTACTCTATCTATTTTATTACGTGGCAGCTCTATATTAAATGGCATCTAAACCTAAACCTAGACGAGGCTACAAATAAAAAGGAGAGGAGGGTGGTGACAACATCTATTATTCACTCTTCAATCCACACATCACAGACACACTCATTCGGTTGGGACAAAAGGAGAGATAGATAAGGAGGCAGAGAAATATAGCTTCGGCGAAGAGAAGAAAGAAGATAAACAGAGGAGAAAGTGAGAAAAATAGCAGAGAAAGTGAGCTTGAACCAGAGGCAGAAGGCAAGAGTCAATGCTAAAGAGGTGGAGTTTGATTGGAGATCCAACACTAGCTTCATCATTCGAGAGGCCATTCATCTATTTATTCCTTTTCATCTCTGCTGCTGTGTTGAGAAACATTTCTGTTGAACTCATATATTGAACTTTTTTATATTTTATCTGCTGAACTTATTTTCTTGTTTAAAGATTGATAGTCCAATCAATATTCACTGTTTTATTACTTTAATACTTTTGTTATTGTAATACATAGGACTGAAGTGTATAGAGATAATGATTTGTGTTTATACTATAATGGACTGATCACTTTTCTAAAGGATTAATGTCGTTATTTTAGTCAAACATGCATGATTGAGGGATTGGGTTGTTGTCTTATGTTTACTATAGTTTCTTAACTGAGTGGATGTAATAGCATGATCAAACTTTGCATCATTTTAGTGTTAAATGAAGGACCGAGGGGATAAGTTTAATATGGAACTAGAAACTATAGACGCTGAGGTTAAGAATTAGAAATATATTAACTTAAGTAATAATTAGTACTCGAGTTTCCATAATTAATTCAGATAATAACTTGTCAAATGTGAAAGCTAGATTTAGTCTATTATTCGAGTTGATCTTAGGGCCAAACTGTTAATTTCTGTAAGACAACTATCCAACCATTGCCCTTCAAACATGCATAAGAGATTATATTAGTGAAATTAATTCTCAAGAGTTTTCCACTTCGATTTCTACTCATTTTTACTTCTAGTCGACTTAGTTTACTTTTTAGTTCGATTGTGAGATTTTTTTTGAAGTCTTTTACTCAATAATTTGAGATAGAGTGTTTAGCATTGCATTGTTTTTATTTTTATTCAAATTTAATTTTAGTTAACCAATTTCACCTCTGTGGGAGACAACCCTAGGTAATCACTACAACTACCTCGTATACTTTCAAGTAGGATAACCTCGATCCTTTTAGAACTTTTTGAGCACAACAAAGTTTTCGCGCCATTGTCAGGAAGGTGTTTACTATTTTGAACTTGAATTAATTTTGATTGTTTTTGTTTGCTAAAGTGATTTTGATTGTTTCAATGATTGTTTTGTCTATTTAAACATACATTTTTATCTTGTTATTTCAATGAGTTGTTTTAGTAATTTTCTTATTAATTCACTGTTGTTTTTATTTAGTTTATGCGAAGAATGAGGTCTAAGGAAGGTGAACTTGTCCCTTTGTTGACAATGCACATAGGATAAGAGGACCTCCAATAGATGTTGAAAACAATCTGAAGGGACCAAACCATAAGATCAAGAGATGGGTGAAAGATAGTCAGTGATGAAGGAGTATGCCAGACCTATAATTGGTATTGCTATTTTGTGCATACGATTGGGGAAGTTAGCTACAAACTATGAATTAAAGAGTATCCACTACAAAATGCTGCCATTATTTTATTGGGTTCCCAATGAAGACATTTTAAAATTCATTAGAGAATTCTATACCACTCTACAGGCATTTCTGTTGGATGGCTTAGATGATGATCAACTCAAGATGAGGTGCTTCCCATACACATTAAAGGATCGGGCCAAGGTATGGTTGATCACCCTTCCACCCAGTTCTTTGACTACATGGGAAGAGGTGTACAATAAGTTCATGGGAAAGTTCTATTCCCACCAGAAGACTTATTAGTTGCAGACAAAGATAGCTACCTTCACTCAAATGGAGGGAGAGTGATAGGTGTAAATTGCATCATGTTTTAGGGTTTAGCTTGATATGTGTTTAGCTATTAATTCAATCATTTACTATGTGTTTAGGTTAGAATTGTGTTAGTTTGTTAATTAATTTTGTTTTAAGTGTTTTATAGGTTAGTACAAGTCTTTGAGCTTAAATATTATGTTCTTAAGGTACCTTGATGTGTTTGCTAGTGTTTCAGGGTCAACATCGAAGAACGAAAAAGTTTCGAAGACATTCGGGCCTAAACAACAGTCTATGATCTTGACACAACAGGCCACGATCGTGACAGAAGCAGCAGAGTTAGCCACGATCATGACAAAAGCCTAGAACATGGCCTATGATCATGGCCTACATGTCATGATCGTGACAGAAGGCTGGAATATGGCCCACGATTGTGGCCTGCAAGGCCATAGTCATGGCCTGCGTAGGACAAAAGCGCAGATACTAAAAAACATCAAGTTTTAAGGGATTTCTGACCCTTAAAAAAACTCTAGGGCTGTTTAGAACACAAAGGAAATTTAAATAAAAGACAAAGAAGCATAAGGGAGCTTTTGTATTGTCCACCTCGAAGAAACCTTAGGGAGAATTTATCGAGAGATAGAGGAAGAGTAGAAGGAAAAGAGAAGAGGAGAAGAAGTTGACTTGACGTACTTCCCAGATCAGGAGTTTCCTAACATCACTGCCTCCTATCATTCATTTAGATAGTATTTCCTATTTATTATCAGTTTTATTATTGTATAGAATTGGATTGAATAGTTGTTAATATGATTTTGAATGATGAGGATGTTCTAAACTCACCTTTAGATTTTTATCTTTGAATTGATGAAATCTTATTGTTTATATGGTTATTGAAATTATTGTGGTTTAATTTTGCGAGTGCATAATTCGATAATAAACTGAGAGGGTGAATCAAATGAAAAATGATTAAATTAGGCTAATAGGTTAGGTGATTTAATAGAACAAGAATTAAATCAAATCAGTAAACTGTGCAAAGAGAGATCTTGTATAGGTTTTTCGATAGTTTATTAGAGAACTTCATAATTAATTAGGGTTTGGATAGATTCTTAATTAAGAGATTGGAACTTCCATAATCTGATTAGGGTTTATGATTTAGGGTTAATGGTTATAACTCGATAGAGAGTAATAAACCCTAGGATCGTCTAAGACCAACAATTTGGTAATTCATAATTAGTTAGGTTAGCATTAAGGATAGGTAAAATTCCCTTTCTCTCAATTCGTAATTTCCTTAGGTTGATTCTTGGGTGTATGTTGCAACTGCTGAATAATTAATATTTTTTTGTTCAATTCTTAATTTGATTGATTAAATTAAATTCTCGTTTTTAGTTTCATACATTTTGAATTTTTGTGATTTTTTCTGGCCTTAGATTTTAGGAATATATTATCCCTCCTCGTGAGATCGTCACCTTAGATACTACGCTAACGACTCGTACGCTTGTGGATTATCGAGGGTTATTTATTAAAACTTACACACATCAACACCTGATCAAGTTTTTGGTGCCGTTGTAGGGGAGGCGATTAGATTAATTCTTTAATTTAAAGCGTCTCAGTTATTTTTATTTTATGTTCTTTCTTTCTATCTATTTTTGAATCCTTATTCTTACATAAAACATAAGAGTCATAAGAAGTTCGAGTCATATAGCTCAAACCTTAGAATTAGATATTGGAATGATCAACTAGGAAAGCTCAGCTTGAAGAAGAAGAAATCGTGAAAGCAATAATGGCTGAGAAATTTCAGCAAGATTTAGATCACACAGTGAACTAGGTTCAATGTAGTTAACTAAGGCATAGCTAGGCCACTCGTACAAGTAGCCTCTTTCAAAATTAAACTAGCCTTCCTAAACATGCTTTAATAGAATGTGCAATTCTATGGACTAATGAATGAAGATCCTAATGCACATATAGTGAATTTCTTAGAAATCTATGATACCATTCAGTTCCATCAGATGTCGGAGGATATGGTAAGAATTAGTCTTTTCCCTTTTACCTTATGAGATAGAGCAAAGGCTTGGTACCATTCTCTCAACCCAGCCAATGTCATAACTTAGAATCAACTAATTTGTGCCTTTTTAGATAAATATTTTCTCTTTACTGAGACCAAAAAGATTATCAAAGAGATTACCAACTTCCAGTAAAGTGATGGGGAATCAATCTATGAAGCATGGGAAAGATACAAGGATTTGCAGTGGAAATGCCTACACCATAACTTACCTAAGGAATTCTTATTGTAAACATTATATAATGGAGTAACCCTACATCCGAGAGGCATAATTGATGCAGCTTCAGGAGGATCATTGATAAGAAAGATGATAGATGAAGCAGAAAAGTTGATGAAGGAGATGGAGAGTAATAGCTACCTATGGATGAACAAGCGGAGTAGACAACACACTACTTTCTGAGAATAAAAAGGAATCATAGTTGTTGACCAAATGATGGAGATGTAGGCAAAAATTGATAACTTAACTCGATAGCTCAACAATATAAAGGCTTCGTCTTTAGTGTCGGTAGAAGTCGTGCAACTAAAGTGTGAACTCCGTGGACAGATGGACCATGATACAGTGGACTGCTTTGTGATGAAGGATAGCGATCTGAAGCAAGTTAGTTATATGGGAGCTCAATATTGACGAGGGGGGAAACAATCCCTATTATAACACATACAACCCCAGATGGAAGAATCACACTAACTTCTCGTGGATGAACAATGCTAGAGGACAGTTTAGACCTTAAGGATAACTAGGCTTCCAACAAGATAAACCGAGCTCAATAGAATCCAAGTTAGATAGGATTTTAGATAAAATTGGAGGCATAGAGGATGAACATAGGAGGCTTGAAAGTAAGTTCAAGCAAGTCACTAAGAACCACGCCTCTTTAATACACAATCTAAAGGTCCAAGTAGGTCAACTAATAGAGGCTATTTCTACTCCGAATATAAGAACTTCTAAGCAATACCGAATCTAACCCAAAGGAAAGAATCATGGTCATTACTTAAACCTAAGAAAAGAAACTCGAACATGTGAAAGAAGATAGAGATAATGGAGAGGGATAAGCAATTATGGAATTCTTTCAAAGTGAGCTCATAATTAAACTAATCGAGGAACCTCAACCCTAATTTTCATACCATATTCTAGCTCAACGGAAGTCAATTTCAAGTAAGGCAACGAGGAATTCTAAGGAGGTTGAATTAAACAAGGTTGAGGACATAATAGAACAACTACAAATGAAGCTCACACTAAAGGAATTAATCAAGAAGAAGGTTAAGGAGCGCATAGCAGAAGAAAACCCTAATATAGCATAGAAGAAAGAGGACCCAAGGATTTTTACATTCCTTGCAGTATCAATGGAGTCAAAATAGACAAGGCATTTGTAGATTTGGGAGCGAGTACCAATAAGATGCCCTATACCTTTAGTCAAAAATTGGGGTTAGAAGAGTTAGAACCCACAAAGATGTTAGTGAAGACGGCATACAAACAGTTCATTGATCGAAGGGGATTATTAAAGATGTGCAAGCACAGATTGATATTTTTACCTTCCCCACAAACTTCTTTGTATTGGGTGTTAGAGAAGATGTGGAAACCCCTATGGTCCTTGGACGACCATTCTTGACTACTACCCACTCTATAATTAATGTTGATGGGGTGAGCTGATTTTGAGGGTTGAAAAGCATCAAATAAACTTTACTATGACAAAGAAAGATAATATTTCTCCCTTACTTCTACTTAACATCAAAGAAACTAAACCTCAAGGAAAATGGAAAGATATTGAGGATTCTAGGAATACGTTTAGAAAGAAGTGATCGAGGAGGAGAAAGTGAAGGAAGGGGGAACCCAAGGCATGGTAGCTCATGTACAAATAGTAAGATCGATAATTGTGCTACCATTAAGCTATTCATTTAAACCACCTTACACGCAAGAAGAGCATCGAGCTACTGACTTGAAAAGAAGTGCAGCATGGGAGGCAACCCATGGATTGTTAATTCCATAATTATTTCCTTTGATTTTTAGATAGTTTGAATTCCGTAGTTACGTTGTTTCGTTTCCAAATAAAATTAGGAAGGCATAGGATTTCAAAATGAATTAGATGACCGAGGATGTAAGCAAAAGAGAGGTGAAAGAGCTATAAAGAGTTAAGAAGTGATCTCGAGAAAGTGTAAAAGGACAATACAAGAAAAATAAAAACTTAGTGGAAATGTTGAGGCCTGTAGCAAGGTAAACTTATCATACTCGATTTTTAGTTTAAATCTTTACCATTTTACCCTTCATTCACCTATATATTCATTTCTTACTTTAATTTTTCACTTACTTTCATTTTAACTTTATCTCTCTAAGTTTAAAACCTCCAAACACTCTTACTTCTCTCTAACCAAATTCCAAACTTCCACTTTATTCCAACTTTCACCTACTTGTAAGCCAGTATGCCACATAATAAGTAGTCAGTAAGGGGCGATCAATCATCAGGACGAAATAAAGTCGCAGGATGAGGGCGAAGGAATAGGGAGGCAAATTTCGGAGCACCCTTCCCAATCTACACAGAGGAGGAAGGTATTTGTGTCCAATCTCTTAATGCTAAACAAATTGTAGTATCAAAATATTTTGATTTCGATACGTTTGATAGGCTAGAACTGCAAGATAGGGTAAAGAACCTAGTAGAAAGAATTTAGTGGGCAAAGTTCATACACTTCCAATATCTTGTCTACTAGAAGCTCACTCTAGAATTCTTCACTTCCCTTTATTACGAACCTAGTAACCCTAAAGAAATGTGGTTTAGGTTGTGGGGATGAAATCATAACCTAAACATCAAAATGATGTGCAATATTTTCGATTCCCAGAGTCTTCCATTATCGATCGATATGATGATTTTCGTGCTTCTTGAGATTAGAATGAGCTCACTAGGTTAGAGCGATTTGACACTAAAAATACCCACAACAACATTATAAGAACCCATGAGCACTTGTTATTATGCAAATTCATATGTCAAATGGTTTTTGATAAATAAAAAACAAATAAGTGCTCAACAAAGAAACTTTTTCTATTGTAGTGTATGGATCACAGCATCCCAGTGTGCACCTCCACACATATGTTGAACACTATTGTTGTAACTCTACGTAAGAGAAGTAACAATTTAGGTATGGGGTACTTGGATTTCACCATTGCTAAGTATTATGGCGTGGAGTGTAGTGGTTTAACCGTCCACCTCCTGGATTTTCTAAATCACCATCATTTGTGGCATGCTGAAATCCTTAAGTCCTATAGCATGGAACTTTGGAACATCAGCTAAAAGACTCATGTGAATAATAGGGCTAGTCAGGTGAGTTCTAGCACAGCACCACCTTAGCAAGCAAAAGAGGACTCGACTAGTGAGGAGTCTGAAGAGGAAGAAGACACAAATGAACTGGGTTGGAAGAAAGTGCTTGATACAATCTCTACGAACACCAAGGTAATTATAGATACACTTATGGAGAATTCTAGAAGGATGAAGGAGATGGCCCGAACACAACAATGTAAGAGCTGGATACATGTTGTATCGATCATTACTTCAAAGCTCAAGGCATCCAACTGCCACTTCCAACACCATCCCTGCCTCCATCACCCTGAGGCTTTGTTTCTAACCCTTTTCTTTTTAAATTTAGTCTTTATTTTATTTTTGTTTTTACGTTAATTCTTGTTTCTTCTTTCCATATGTGTTATGTACCTCCTTCTCACATTGAGAATAATGTGTTGTTCAAGTGTAGGGAGGGTTATGTGTTTTGTTTTAAGTGTGAATTTTGCATATTGTATGATTGTTTGTTTAGGTTGCATATTATAAATTGTGTGAATGTGTCAATGGCTTAGATGGATTGAAATTGACTAACTTTTGAACATAGTCTATTAGGTTGTGAAGAGTCATTAGCTCGTGAAATTAGCGAATTGGGTTCTTTGGCTAAATATCCAAGTTAATTAGGATCTAGTGTTAGTTTGTCACGGTCTAAATTGTCACATTCATTCATAATTTTAGGTCATTCTACTAAAGTAGCCTTGCTAGTATTTTTTCACAAAAACAAGTAGCTAAAGCAATAAGGTAGGCTTTTAAAAAAATGTTTATTAATAAATAACTATTCTACTGGCCTTCGGGTTATGAATAGAGCTAATAGCTAGTTGAGAATGTGATGTAGCAGAGTAATCAAATCGATAAGTATCACAAATATGTGCCTCTAGATCAAAAGGCTATAATGACGTTCCAACTAATCAGCTTAATAAAAATATGACTTAGCCAAGTAACCAAATCGACATTCATCTCCAATGTTTTCCTCTAAGTAAAAGACTAAGTCTATGTCCACAAAAAAATAAAATAATAAAATAATAAAATGTTTTCTAATAAAACTGACTGAAATTGTAAATACCTTGACATTTTATGAAAACGTACTTAGGAGTAGTTACAGAGTTTGAATGACTAAAGAATTATTAATGTGTGTGTACAATTGAAAAGGGTGAGTAACTTGACATTTGGTTTTTGATTAATATGCATGTTTAGTCTAGAGCCCCTAGAAGTAGATTTTGTATATTAATGATTTGAAATAACTTGAATGATTATGTTCACAGTTATATTTATTTCATGAAATTAAAGCCATTGTCTCATTACTGCATTATGTGCTTTGTGATATTTGTGTGTTTGTTGTTTTGTTTGCTTAAGGACAAGCAAACATTTAACTGTGGGGATGTTGATAAGTGTAAATTGCATCATATTTTAGGGCTTAGTTTGATATGTATTTAGCTATTAATTCAATCATTTAGTATGTGTTTAGGTTAGAATTGTGTTTGTTTGTTAATTAATTGTGTTTTAAGTGTTTTATGGGTTAGTACAAGTCTTTGAACTTAAATATTATGTGTTTGAAGTACTTTGATGTGCTTGTTAGTGTTTTAGGGTCAACATCGAAGAATGGAGAAGTTTCGAAGAGATTCGAACCAAAACAATGATCCACATTTATGGCAGATAGAAGTACCAAAATTCACCTATGATCGTGGTAACTTTCGTGACACAATCCCAAGACATGGCCCATAATTATGGCCTGCGTCAGGTAAACACATAGACACTCAAAAACATAAAGTTTTAAGGGATTTTTCAAACCTTTCGAATCATGGAAAAACCCTAGGGTTGCTTATAACACAAAGAATATTTAAAGAACAAGACAAAAAGGCAGAAGGGAGCTTTGCATCAGCCACCTTGATAAAACCCTAAGGAGAATTCATCGAGGGATAGAGGAAGAGAAGAAGGAAGAGAGAAGAGGAGAAGAAGTTGACTCGACGTACTTCCCAGATCAGGGGTTTCCTTACGTCGTTGCCTTCCATCAACCATTCAGATCGTATTTGCTATTTATGTTCAGTTTTATTATTATATAAAATTGGATTAAATAGTTGATGATAGGATCTTGAATGATGAGGGTGTTCTAAACTCACCTTCATATTTTTGTCTTTGAATTAATGAAATCTGATTGTTTATATGGTTATTGAATTTGTTGTAGTTTAATTTTGCAAATGCATAATTTGATAATAAACTGAGAGGGTGAATCAAATGAAAAATGATTAAATTGGGCTAACGAGAGTCAAGTGATTTAATAGAACAAGAATTAAATCAAATCGGTAAATTGTGCGAAGAGAGATCTTACATAGGTTGACTGAATTAAATTTTCGTTTTTAGTTTCATACATTTTGGATTTGTGTAATTTGTTTCTAGCCTTAGATTTTAAGATTAGATTATCCCTCCTCATGGGATCAACACCTTAGGTACTACGCTAACAAACCATATGCTTGCAGATTATCAAGGATTATTTATTAAAACTTACACACACCAACACCTGATTAGAGAACCATTCCATGAGGCATAGGAATGTTTCAAACTCTTGGTCATTCAGTGTCCACACTATCATTTTCCACTCCACATGCAAAACCAATTCTTTTATGATGGATTGACACAACAATGTTAGTATACAGTGGACAATGCAATAGGATGAGCTATGGGATAGAAGACAACCGAAGAAATTTATGATATCTTTGAAATGTTGGGGGCCAATTCTCAACAAAAGAGCAAGAGGGGAAGAAGAACTAAAGTTCATGAAGTGAGCTTGAATGAAGAACTAGTCATGTAGTTAGCTGAATTAATGGGGCATGTAAAGATGCTAACTACAAGACTACCCCAAAATGTTCCAAATCAAGAGGTATGTGGTATATGTGGAAGTAATGGTTATGGAGCTAACGTTTGTTCATAATTCTTATGAGCCTTTTATAGATTGGGAACGACAATTGAACTCACCCAATGGTTTTCAGTCAAGGGAGTGAAATGATTCGTACTCAAACACCTACAACCTTGGTTGGAGAAACCAACCTAATTTTTCATAGAAGATCAATAATCCACCAATACAGTCCTAACCACGATACCAAAATTTTTATAAGCCGAATTATTACCAAGGGCAATCCTTACTTTAAAACCCACCAAGTAAGCCTTCTTTGGTGGAAAGCCTGAATGTATTTATTCAGGTCAGAACTCAAAATCAAGAAATGAACAACAAGGGATTTGATTCTTTAGAGGTATCTATGAAGAGGATTGAGATCCAACTAAGGCAACTCGTGGCTCAAATGTATAATAATCAAAAAGGGAACTTGCCCAGTCAACTCAAGTAAGCACAAGTAGTCACAATTCTAAGAAGTAGTAAGGTAATCGATAAGCATATTTAGATCCCTTCTAATCTATTTGGTGCAGGTAATCAAAAGGAGGAGAGCCTCCTCAATGAAGAAGGTGAGTAGAATGGAGGAAGCAATGGGCACAATAACCCTTAAAGTCAGGTTCAAAAAGGTGAAAAACTAGGGCATGTAACCGACTGTAATAAAGGACCAAGATTGCATAAGGTGACTAATCTTTATAGACCACCGATCTCATATCTAAGCCACTTAAAGAATCAAAACAAGATAAGCAATTTTCTGATCTTTATAACATGTTTTCTAAAGTTAATATTAACCTCCCTTTAATAGGTGTGATAAAAAACATTCTAACTTATGTGAAGTTCTTCAAGGAACTAAGCACCAAAAAATGAAAGTTCAAACCAAACAAGAAGGTGATAGTTTCAAAGTTTGCAAGTGCAATGCTACAGTAGCAATTACCCCCTAAATTAAAAGATCCAGGGAGTTATCTTGTGCAAGTGTCAATGGGTGATGGTGATGAGGTTAAAGGTATGCTTGATCTTAGGGTGAACATAAACCTTATGCCTCAATCTATTTATATGAAACTGGATCTTGGACAGTTAAGAACAACCAATATGTTCCTACAATTAGCTGATAGGTCAATCCGTTATCTAAAAGGAATAATGGAAAATGTGTTGGTGAAGGTTAGCAGATTGATTATTCCTATAGAATTTGTGGTCTTAGACGTGGGGAAGGTTAAACAGTAAGGGAAGGAGCACGCCATACTCCTAGGGAGGCGTTTTATGAGAACTACTAATACCTTGATTGATGTGAATAATGGAAAGTTGTGCATGATTGTTCTGGGAGAAATAGTAAAATTTTCAATCTTTAATGTTGAACATATTCCTACTCTTACTATTTATGAAAACTATTCTTTTGTCGATCAAGTTAATGCTTTATATTTTGATTTCTCCTTATAGGAAGAAGAAAAGAAGATGGATTTAGTTAAAAAGAGTAATGAATGCTGGCAATTGCTGTTAGATGCAGCTAAGGGAGAGGTAGGCGAATTCTTAAGGAAAGGTCCTAATGAAGAGAAGAAAGCAGTGGACTTAATTACTTTGAGCGATCCACCTTGAGCATAACAATTGTAGTGTCTAACTTAAAGACATTAAATAATCACTAAATGGGAGACATCTCATATAATTTCTGTTTTGCTTTTCAATTAGTTGTTTGTTATTTCTTTTTAGTGAACCTAGACTTAATATGTTTGCTTTGTGTGCATACTCTCCTGTCTCTTCTATCTATTTTCCTTGCAACTGTTCTTCATTCCTCGATGCAGTACACCACGTTCCACACCAAATCAATGCAGTGATCACCCCCACATTCATATTGTATTTCTATCCCTTTTTGTTTTCTTTTGTTAGTTTAATTTCTTTTAGTTTTAATACATATCCTTGTTTGTGTTAATTTTTGTCTTTTGTCTTAAACCCCTCTTTTACTTTTTTGTATCACATTAGGAATAGTACGATTTTCAAGTGTGGGGGGGAGTATTAGTTTAAAAAATTATTATTATTTATGTGTTGTGTTTTTTTTTCCATTTAATATTTAGAGATGCATGATCATTAAATGAACTCAATCGAGATTATAAATGCATAATATGAGTGAATGATTATATTATTATGCTTAGACTGATTAACTTGGATTTCAGTTAAAAGGACATTAGCTTATTGTGATAGATGAATGACACTTTTCTTTGGTAAGAATTTGACCCATTAAAAATATTTACACCAAATTCAAGTATTCTTTTTTAAGGATGTTCTTTCATGATTGAGGAACTCTAGACCTTGCTTGCAAATACTAGTTAAGATCATATAATCTTATGCAAACATTGAAATGATGGAGGCAATTAGGATTTACCCCTTTTGCTTAAAAAACTACCATGATGTGACCTTTAGTAAACCGCATTTGAGCTTAACATGAAACCTTTTCTTTCTTCAAACCCAAAATATAAGCCTTGACCTTATTATTTATCCTCTTCCTTGTACCTACCATAAGGCAAGTTGAGCATTTGATTATGTATGATTGGGTTTAGGGAATAATTGTTTAAACAAGTGTGGGGGAATCATAACATATAGTTGGCTTTTGAGTTAGGAATGGGTAGGGTTGTAATAATGTGTATCTCTCCTCTAAATTTTTTTTCTCTTCTAAACTTGATCTTGTTCTGAATAAATAAATGCAAATATAGAAAAAAGAGAAAAACAAAGAGTAGAAAAGAGAAAAGAGAAAGAGAAAAGAAAAAAAAGAAATAGAAAAGAAAAGAAAGGAAGAGAAAGATGATCATAAAATTAAAGAAGAGGAGAGAAATAGAAAAAAAAGGGGGGAGTGTTAATTTTGTTAAATGAGAGGAAAGAATTGAGTATTTTATGGCTCATTGTTTTGTATTATTTTAAATTTTTAGTTTGGGTTGTAGTTTTAAAATGCAATTTTCCCTTTTCCTACCCTTAACTCGGCCTTATTGCATCTGAAATAAAGACCATCAAATTGATGTTTTCGTTTGATATGAGTGGTAGAGATTGGATTGTTAAGCAAGTTTATGGTAGATGCCTTACATGAAATGAACAATGAGTGAATACATATCCCACCTTTGAATGCTTGAGAGGATGGAGAGTGGAGTGAATATCTATCACACTTGTTGATTGTTCTTTGAATTGAAGTGCTTGTTGATTTTGGCTAAATATCTGAAGAATAGCTTGTTTATATAGTATTATGAGTTTCAAGTTCTTAAGTTGTGTTTATTGAAATGATCATTCATATCTTTGATTATTATTTAGGAAAATTGTTATTTCCATTGTTTGCTTTTATAGTCTAGTGTTTTTTATTTTGCTTGTGGGCAAGTAAAGTTTAAGTGTGGGGGAATTGTTGTGTCCAATTTCTATTGCTTTTGATTGCCTTCATATATTGATTTTGGTTACAAATTCTTGTGAGTTAATCTAAATGAGAGAAAAATTGAATGAAAATGGTGTGAATATTTCATACATGTTGATTAGATTAATTTGTGAACATTGCATGAAAAATTAAAGTTGACGTCACTTTCCATAAGAGAAAAATAAAATAAATAAATAACATTTAAAGATGTCACCATATACACTATGGTGACAACTTTGTCACCACTGTGCATAAAGTGGTGACTAAAATGTCACCATCATGCATAGGTGGTGACTCATTAGTTTCCACCTGCACGGTGGTGACATTTTTGTCAGCACTATGCATAAGTGGTGACTCATTAGTTACCAGTTGCACGTTGGTGACACTTTTTTTTGCATCATGCATTAGATGGTGTCAATTTATGTCTTTAGTCACTACCGCATAAGCTTATGCAAAGGATTTTGTCACCCCTTGCAAATTCTCATTCACTATGTTTGTTTTATTACATGGCAACTGTAGGTTGAAGGGCATGAAAACCTAAACCTAAACGAGGCTACAAATAGAAAGGAGAGAAGGGTGGCAGCAATATCTATTATTCACTCTTCATTCCACACATCACAGACACACTCGTTCAGCTAGGACAAAAAGAAGAGATAGAGAGGGAGGTGGAGAAATAGAGCTTCAGCGAAGAGAAGAAAGAAGAGAAACAGAGGAGGAAGAGAGAAAAGTAGTAGAGAAAGTGAGTTTGGACTAGAGGTAGAAGGAGAGAGCCAACACTGGACACTATATGGAGTTTGACTAAGATCTACTGCCAGCTTCATCATTCGAGAGTCCATTCATTTGTTTTTTCCTTTTCATCTCTACTGCTGTGTAGTGAAACATTTCTGTTGAACTCATTTGTTGAACTCCTTAATATTTTATCTACTGAATCTATTTCTTTGTTAAAGATTGATAGTCCATTCGGTATTCACTGTTTTATTGCTTTAATACTTTTGTTATTGTTGAACATAGGACTGAAGTGCATGAAGATAATGATCTGTGTTTATACTATGATGGGCTGATCTCTTTTCTTAAGAATTAATGTAGCTATTTTAGTCAAATATGCATGATTGAGGGAATGTGTTGTTGTCTTATGTTTGCTATAGTTTATTTTAGTATTAAACGAAGGACCGAGAGGAGAAGTTTAATATGGAACTAAAAAGTATAGATGCTTAGGTTAAGAATTAGAAATATATTAAGTGGTAATTAGTGGTCAGATTTCCATAATTAATTCAAATAATAACTTGTCGAATGTGAAAGCTAGATTTAGTCTAATATTCGAGTTGATCTTAAAGTCAAACGGTTAATTTCAGTAAGACAGCTATCTAATCATTGACCATTGATCATGTATAAGAGATTAAATTAGTGTAATTAATTCACAAAAGTTTTCCACTTTGATTTCTACTCGTTTTTGCTTCCAGTCGATTAAGTTTACATTTTAGTTTAATTGCGAGATTTACTTTAAAGTCTTTTACGCAACAATTTGGGATAAAGTGTTTCGGATTACATTGTTTTATTTTTAATTCAAAATTAATTTTAGTTAATCAATTTCACCTCTGTAGGAGATGACCTTGGGTAATCACTACAACTTCCTCGTATACTTGAGAGTAGGATAGCCTAGGTCTTTTTAGAACTTTTTGGGCATAACAGGCGGCTACTCCATTATAGGTGGCTCGTCTTTAACTCCACCTATCGCTACTGGCTCTTTGGGCTCCCATTAAGTTTATAAATGTCTCATATGGGTGCTCGATGTCAAATGACCATGTGTATATGTTTCATTATGTCTAAATTGAGTGATGCCATAGTGCTAACATGCCACATTAGTGATAATCGATCAAATATTCCTATTCGTGGTGCCAGGTTTGTTACATAAGTCCTAACACAAATTGTGCTGATCTTCCTCTCTTCTCTTTGACGCCTAATGAATTAGGCAAGCGCATGCCCCAAGTGGATTGATGTCCTCTTGCTCATGCTCTATAAATAATAGACATCTATGTTCCCTACTATGTCATGGTTACCCCTTGACCGCTCAAAGGATGGCCAAGACTCCATGTATTTATTAGAGTGTTGGGTGTCTTAACGGTGAAACCTTGGATCTGCCTGGGTCATAGTCACCATTGTCACTAATGTTGTCCCAGAGTTGCCAAGAGGACATCCCGTATAGGAAGTCCATCTGTACGTTTAGATACTTTTGCATCCTAAAAAGGTCTATGTTGTATGGTGTTCGTCCTATCCTACTTATGGCATCCCTTTTCCACGAAGAAAGGGGAGAGAAACTCCTAAGTCAACTCCTAATAGGAGGGCTCCATAATGTTGAAGAATCTGGGCCAGACACCAACGTTAATATACTCCCAAACTTGTTACACTAATCCAACTTGCTCCAGTGTCTTCCAATCTATATGGCATCCTGTGACAAATGTCTTATCCTTTAAGCACAGATACTGCTCATCATTTACTACCATATTTAAGGGTAGCATAGGAGGTCGCGAGGGTGGATCTTAGGTCTCTCCTCCTTATCACTTGCGTGGTACTTCCTTCTCATGTTCTGGTCTCGTCATTATGCCTGAAACTTAAAATAAATATGAGAAATTTTCTCTAATTTACGAAAATACCCTTTTCCCTATACTTAAAATGCATATACTCATTGATTACATAAATGTGACAACGAACTAAAAAATGAAAAAAGAAACACATAATAAAATTGCTAACAAATAATCAAAAGTAATTAAATAAACAAATAAATAAAATAAATAAAAATTAATTAATAGGTAAATTTAACTAACAACCTAATAATTCATAAAATCTAAGATTAAAAATATCATACTTAACAATTATAATTAATCTAATTGTTTAGTTATGAATTTAATCTTAAATTTGAAATTAAAAATCCTAACCTAGCAATTATGCAAACTTAACAAAAGTAAACATTAAATTTATGTAAAAAGAAAAATTAACATGCAATTAAACATAAACCAAACTTCAGTTAATGTATAAAATAACTATTTAACCTAATTTCAAGCAAAAATATCATAGTTATACAATTGGTGAGCAATAATCTCACAATTTGCAAATCAAGTTAAATTTTCACCCAATTCATATGCAATTAATCAAATTGAATCATGAAATCAATTAGGTAATGATAATAATCAATTATTAAACCACAATTAAATATAAAATCACGCATATTCTAAAAAAAACCTAAATTCTTAATTCTAGCATTTTTAAGAAAAAATTCCATAAATAATGCAAAACATCTAATAAATCATGCATAAACAAATGAAAACAAAAAGAAAACTTACTTGAGAGTTGCTAATTTGGGAGAAAAATGCAAAAAATTGGATGAGAGAATTTAAGGGCGACAGTGGGGAGTGAGAGAGTAAAAGACAAAAATGAGAAAGTGGAAGGGTTAGGGCATTTTTAAGGTGTGTCACAGACTTACACGGACTACTACACAGTCGTGTAGCTAATTGTGTAAGTCACTAAATTGTAGGTTTTTGTGGACTTACATGGTTAGTTACACAAGTATGTATTTAACTGTGTAAGTCTACACCAACATGACTAGAGAGCATGTAGCTCTCTATAAACATGTGCAACTTCAAAATTAGATGATCAATCTTATAAATTTTGCACTTTAGCATTATAGAACATTAACACGCATACCTTAAACATCGATTATGAACAATCTCATCCTTAGGATGCTTAATTTTATATCTTAAAACTTATAAGAACTTAATTAAATCCTACTAGCATTAAAGCAAAAATAAAATAGCATGAAATTTGTTGTATCTAATATATTTCATGGATGTTAATTGGATTATATTGTGAATATTGCATGGAAATCAAAGGAATTTTTCATGAAAATTGCATGTCACACCCTTAGTCACACCCTAGACCATGTAAGTCATGGGTGTGAGTTACATGGTCACACCTATGACCATGTAACTCACAGGCATTCAGCCTTGGTCACACTCATGACCATATAAGTCACACTCTTAATCTGTTAGCTTAACCGAATCCATACTCTGTAGATTTTGATAGTTTATCTTTGTTATTTACTTGGTTTACTGCTTAAATACTTCACTTATATTGATAAAGATGGGATTAAAGTGTTTAATGATGATGAATCTTGTGACATTCATGATACTTTGATCTCTTTTTCTTGAGGATTAATGTAGCTATTTTAGTCAAATATGTATGATTGAGGGATTATATTGTTGTCTTATGTTTGCTAAAGTTTCTAAATTTAATGGGTGTAATAGAATGACCAAACTTTACATCATTTTAGTATTAAATGAATGACCAAGATGAGAAGTTTACTATAGAACTAGAAGCTATAGACGCTTAGGTTATGAATTAGACTTAAGTGGTAATTAGTAGTTGGGTTTTCGTAATTAATTTGAATAATAACTTGTCGAATGTGAAAGCTAGATTTAGTCTATTATTTGAGTTGATCTTAAAATCCAACTGTTAATTTTGATAAAAAAAATTAACCAATCATTTCCCTTAATCATGCATAGGATATTAAATTACTGAAATTAATTGTTAAGAGTCTTCCATCTTGATTAATTTATTTGTCTTTGCTTTCGATTGAATCTTTTACTTTTCACACTAATTTGTAATTTTCTTTTAAAGCCTTCATTCAACAATCAGGATAGAATGTTTAGGATTGCATATTTTTTTGTATAAAATTAATTTAGGTTAACCAATTTCACCTCTGTGGGAGATGACCCTGGGTAATCAACTACAACAACCTCGTATACTTGTGAGTAGGATATACTAGGTCTTTTTAAAACTATTTGGGCACAAAAAGTTTTAGCGTCATTGCCAGGGAGATGTTTAATGTTTTAAACTTGAATTAATTTTGATTTTTTTGTTTGCTAAACTAATTTTGATTATTTCATCGATTGTTTTGTTTGTTCATACATACATTTCTGTTGTGTTATTTTGTTGAGTTGTTTTAGTAATTTTCTTATTAATTCACTATTGTTTTTATTTGGTTTATGTAAGGAAGGAGGTCTCAGAAAAGTGAACTTGCCCCCTTTATTGATAACATACATCGGATAAGAGAACTTACAAGGGACTTTAAAGACAATCTCAAGAGACCTAAACTAGAAGATCAAGATATCGGTGAAAGGTAGCCAGTAATGAAGGAGTATGCTAGACGGGTACTTAGTACCACAACTTTGTGCATTCATTTGGGAGAGGGAGACAGAAACTATGAGTTAAAGAGTATCCACTACAACATGCCGCCATCTTTCTATAAGGTTCCTAATGAAGACCCTTTAAATTTCATTCAAAAATTCTATACCACTTTCTAGACGTTCCTGTTAGATGGCCTAAATGAAGATCAACTTAGGATAAGGTGCTTCCCATACACACTGAAGGATTGGGCCAAGGCATAGTTGATGACCCTTCCATCTGATTCATTAATTACATGGGAGGAAGTGTACAACAAGTTCATAGGAAAGTTTTATTCCCATTAGAAGACTTCTGAGTTATGGACAAAGATAGCTACCTTCACTCAAATGGAGGGAGAGCCATTCCATAAAGCGTAGGAATGCTCTAAGCTTCTGCTAATTCAGTGGCCACACCATCATTTTCCACTCCACATGGTGAACCAGTTCTTTTATGATAGATTGACACAACAATGTCAGTATACGGTGGACAATACAGTAGGAGGAGCTATGGGAGATAATATTGTCAAAGAAACATATGAGATCTTTGAAATGTTGGGGTCTAATTCTCACCAAAAAGAGTGTGAGAGGGAGAAGAGCTGGAGTTTATGAAGTGAGCTCAAATAAAAAAATGGCTATGCAATTGGCAGAGCTCACAAAGCATGTGAAAATGCTAACCATAAGGTAATCCCAATACGCTCCGAATCATGAGATATGTGGTGGCGTGGAACTTTTGATCATAGAGCTAATGTTTTTTCGTATTCTTTTGAATCTTTTGCAGGTAAGTAAGAACAAGAAAATTCACTTAATCATTTTCAACTGAGGGTGCAAAATGAGATATATTCAAACACCTATAACTGTGGTTGGAGAAATCACCCCAATTTCTCTTAGAAGTCCAGCAACCTACCAATGCAGCCCTAACCACCATATTAGAATTTTCAAAGCTAGAATAAATTCAAAGGGCAATCTTCAAGTCAGAACATACCAAGAAAGCCTTCTTTTGAGGAAAGCTTAAACGTGTTCATTCAAGTTATCGCCCATAATTAAGAGATGAACAATAAGAGATTTGATTCATTGGAAGCTTCTGTAAAAAGGGTTGAGACTCAAGTAGGGAAACTCGTTACTTAATTGCAAGGTAATCAAAGAGAAAAGTTACCCAGTTAACCTGAACAAGCCAAGGTTGTTACGATTCTAAGAAGTGGTAAGGTGATTGATAATCATGTTAAGATTCCTTCTAATATGCCTGATGTAGGTAATCAAGAAGAGGAGAAGCTCGTTATAGAAAAAAGATGGAAAAAATGAGGAGAGCAATGGGAACAACTCTTCAAGTCACGTTCATGAAGTTGAAAAACTCAAACATGTAACCAAGGGTGATGAAGGACTAAGACTGCATAGGGCGACCGATCTTTATAGACCACCAGTTCCATATCTAAGCTGTCTTAAGAACTCAAAATGAGATGAGTAATTTTCTGATCTCTATAAAATACTTTCTAAAGTTAATATTAATCTGCCATTGTTAGATGTGATTAGGAACATTCCAGCTTATGTGAAGCTCTTCAAGTAACTAAGCACCAAAAAATGGAAGTTTGCACCATATGAGAAGGTCATAGTTTCTGAAGTAGCAAGTGTGGTCCTTTAGCAACAATTACCCCCTAAACTGAAAGATCCAGGTAGTTTCATCATGAAGGTATCAATGGCTAATAGTGAGGAGATTAAGGGTATGCTTGACCTAGAAGCAAGTATAAACCTAATCCTCATTATATTTATGTGAAATTGGATCTAGGAAAATTAAGACGTACTAACATATACTTGCAATTAACTGATAGGTCAATCCATTAACCAAAAGGAATAATGGAAGATGTGTTAGTGGAGGTCTGAGGATTGATTATACCCATAGACTTTATGGTTTTAGATAAGGGGGAAAACAAAGGAGCAAGAGAAGGAGCACACCATACTCTTTGGGAGACCTTTTATGACAACCACCAACACTTTGATTGATGTGAAGAATAGGAAATCGACTATTAATGTCTTAGGAGAAATAGTAGTATTTTCGATATTTAATGTTAATCCTATCCCTACTACTATTATTTATGAGGAGTGTTCTCCTATTGATTAGATTAATGTTGCAGATTTTGATTTTGCCTTACAGGAAGAAGAAATAAGGAAGTTAGATTTTGTTGAAGAGTTTGACGAGTACTACCAGTTACTAAACGATGTTGTGGGAGGAGAGTTTGATAAATTCTTATGGACATCCTCCAATGAAAAGAATAATGCAACCCCACTAAAAGCAGAGTTGAAAGAGTTACTTGAAAATTTAAAGTATGTGTTTTTAGGTGAAGGGGAAACATACCCAGTCATTCTTGCATCTACTTTGGATGTTGATCAAGAAGAAAGAACTTTGAGTGAGATGAAAAGATTGAAAAAGGCAATAAGATGGAGTTTGAGTGACATTAAGGGGATTAGTCCCTCTATGGGCATGCATAGGATTATCCTAGAAGAGGGGGCTAAACTAATGAGAGAGACCCAAAGAAGACTTAATCCTAATATGTGGGAGGTAGTTAAGAAGAAGTTTTGAAATTGTTTAATTAGGGAGTGATTTATCCAATTGCAGAAAGTGAGTGGGTGAGCCTAGTGCATGTGGTTCCAAAAAAATTTGGCATTATTATGGTTCGAAATGATAAGAATGAGTTAGTACCTATTAGGACCACCACTGGATGGAGAATGTGTACTGATTATAAGAAACTAAATGCAACGATTGACAAGGACCATTTTCCTCTCCCTTTTATTAATCAAATGTTGGATAAACTTTCTGGACATGAGTTTTATTATTTTTTGATGGTCTTTCAGGTTATTACCAGATACCGATTGCTTTTGAGGACCAAGCGAAGATGACTTTCACTTATCCATTTAGGATGTTCGCTTTTAGGAGGATGTCATTCGAGTTGTGTAATGCGCCTACAACATTTCAAAGGTGCATTTTTTCATTTTCTCAGACATGATCAAGGACTTTATCGAGGTATTTATGGATGATTTCTCAATCTTTGGTACCTTTTTTGATGATTATCTAAGTAAGCCGAATTGTGTGCTTGAAAGAAATATTGAATGCAAATTGACATTAAGTTAGGAAAATAGTCATTTTATGGTGAAACAAGGAACTATCCTAGGTCATATTGTATCAAAAATGGGAATCGAGGTTGATAAGGCTAAAACTAAATTTATAGAAAAAATTCCATCACCCATTGCTATCAAGGGTATTAGAAGTTTTCTAGGACATGTCGGATTTTATAGGAGGTTTATCAAAGATTTTTCTAAGATAAGTCATCCTTTATGCCAACTGTTAGCAAAAGATGTCCATTTTGATTTTAATGAAGAATGCCTTAATGTCTCTAATGTTCTTAAAGAAAAATTAATCTTTGCATCGATTGTTATGGCTCCTGATTGGTCTTTACCTTTTGAAATTATGTGTGATGCTTCTGATTTTGCTGTGGGAGTTATTTTGGGTCAAAAAGTTGAGAAATCTTTACGTGTGATTTATTATGCTAGCTTAACTTTGAGTGATGCACAACTAAATTACACAACCACTCAGAAAGAATTGTTGGCTATGAATTTTGCATTAGAAAAATTTAGATCTTATTTGTTAGGGTCAAAGATCATAATCCATTCTGATCATCTAGTTCTTAGATATCTTTTGACCAAAATGCATGCAAAACCACGGTTAATTAGATGGATTTTGTTGTTACAAGAGCTTGATGTGGAAATAAAACATAAAGGAGGGAGTGATAATATTTTTGTGGATCATTTGTCTAGAATAGCTCCTAACTTGGAAACTCTTGAACAACAAAAGAATTATGCAATTGCTGAGAACTTTCCTATTGAGTAGTTGTTTGT
>JANQAP020000587.1:4104560-4132288 GCA_026874005.2 Erythroxylum coriaceum | reverse complement strand
TAAGTCTTGCCTTTTCATGAAGGCAACAGAAATCATATTGTTACAAAAAGTGACACTGCAATAATTACAAGACAACAAAAGTTTTTGATTAAGCAACAAAATAAAAAATATTGCTTTAAGTTTTAACTAAGGTAACACATTAAATTCAAACTATAGCAAGAATGTTAAATAGATATCGCAACACTTTAGTCTTTTTTGGCAACAATGTTAAATAGATAAGACAACAAAGTAAACTTTTTTCAGCAACAATTTATAATAATAAAAGAAACAAGTAAAAGCAAACTCTTGTCATTATGTAGGCAGCATCCATATATATACATTGAAAGCAATATATAGATATTAATGTATATATTAATTGCTTACATACTACTCCAAAAAACTGTTTTTATATATAATATATAGTCCATAAGGACTTGTAAAATTTAACATTTAACATATTCAAAATACAAAAGCAAGTTACATGTTCTTTTATTGTTACAAAATATAAAAACAAATTCTAAAATCCTCAACAATTGCAAGGAAAATTACATGTGCTTCAACAACTCTTCATCATTTAAATAGGTGCCAGGCTTCTTCACATTGACTCTGTAATCTTTCTCAAAGTCCTTTGAAAGTATAACGTACTTGTTCTTTCGTACTACATGCATTCCAGCTTCCTGACAGATAACACAATAATTCAATTCTTTTTATGAACAAATTAAGAAAGCATGAATATAAGAATTAAGGAAATGAAATCATTCGGGATCTCATAAGAAGGCTATAAAGTCAATTTCGAAAGGCTCAAATCAAAAGTATAAAGCAAATTTCGAACAGCTCAATCAACCACATGAAGTACATGAACAAGGATAACTATATTGTTCATTTCATGTCTATGATCTTATTAATGTAATATCTGTAATTTAGCAGGTTGTAGCTGAATATGTTGCTGATAATATTATGAACATATATATATATCCTAAGAAATTGACCTTAACAAATATTAAGGTAACTACTTGACTATTTTCACTTCTCTTATCAGTTTATAGAGTACTTTAACAAAATTTTAAAATAAGAAAGATGGTGTAAACAAAGAATTTACCTTGAATTGTTTTGTGTTCTGCAGTTACTTGCTGAGGAGTTTCTAAAAGCAGAAGACTTTAGCCAACTGCATATGAGAATGAAGATGGTCAACATGGTTTGAGCTTCTTCTAACTGGAGAGCAATCAATTTTTAATGAAAATGGCAAAGCAGTAGTGTTGAGTGAGGAGAATTTTAGTGAGTTCTTTACCAAGAACAAGTATGTGCTGTTGAACTTCTGTGCTCCATGGTTTCAATGGAGCAAGCTTCTGGCACATGAATATGAAGCAGCAATTGCAATCCTCAACGGTGAAGCAGTGACTGCCAAGGTTGATGTTGTTACTGAAACCATGTTGGCCTACAAGTACAAAATTTAGGGTTATCCTACTCTCTTCTTCTTTGTACACAGAGTCCACAATGAAACATATTACTATAATAGAACAAGGTATGCTTCTGTTCTCACTGTATCTCTTTTCTATTTTGGTAGCTAGTACTATAATTGTAGCAGGATAAGACTGCAGCTACAACAGAAAGAAAAACCACCATGAGATGAAGAAAACCACCAATGTTGCAACTGCAATTTGAAAACTATTTCAGTTGTCATATTATTTGATTACTCTAGGTTTTAAGATGACTTAAGAGCAATGAAGGTACTGTGTGCATATATGAACTATGCCAAATCAGAATAATTGACATGAAATACAGAAAATGGAGAAAATGAGTTGATACTGACATAATTTGTTAACACTGCAGAGACGAAATTGCAAAATGGGTCCTGCAGAAAATTGAAGAGTATCGTCCTATGCCACAATGAAGATAGAGGAAGCTGCAGATTTGATGTTGGTCTCTGGTACATCTTCCAAGTTGCTGTTTGAGATTAAAGATGGTCAATAGGTATTCCAACCATTCCAGCGTACAACCTCAAATACAAATTTAGAATTTCTATACTCAGAATTGCAGATAAGCAAAGCACCACACTTCACCAACCAAAGCGTAAACTTAAAAGAACATACTTCAGAACTTAGTAACCTTGATGGAACCAAACAACCATGAATCTCGATAGTTTTCAGCTAAATCCATATCATTAATCCCAGTTTAAAGTAAATCCCAGTTTAAAGTAAAATCTGTGAAGTATTTATCACTATGAAACCCAGAGAAGAAATTAATAGCTCCAAACCTAAACCCACATCAACTTACTTTAACACGAATATATAAAACATCAAAGCAGTAAACTCTTCATACTATCAGTGAACAAATGCAGTAAAATCTATATCATCAAAAAGCAACCCAGATGTCAAAGAGACGTAAAGATTTCACTTTTCTTTTGCCAAGTTTCTTAATTCTGACAAATGGAACCCAGATGGAAGCTCACCTGACTGCACCCAAGTAGCATGTTATGGAGAATCGAAGAAGAAAACGCGCAGTGAAGTGAGAGAGATTAACAATAGTCCAAGCCATCCCAGGAGAGCAACCGAAGACAGAGAACTAGAAGCCAATCGAAGAAGAAAAAGTACAGCGAAGTGAGAGAGAAATTAAACAAATTTTCAGAAAACGCCCAACCCCAATTGGATCAGGTACGAAGAAGCGATCGTCAGTTGGGGGATGTTCTTACCCCTTATATAAAACGATGTCGAATTAGTGATCTTCTTTACCTTGGAACGTTGTCGTTTCTTGCTGTCTGGGATGTTCTTAGCCCTTCTATAAAACGTTGTTGTTTCGTGGTCAATCGATTTTTAATTTAAAAAAACTGTCACAAATTGTTGCCTCTAGTTTATAGGTTACAATGGGTAGGGTTGCTTTTATCCCAAAAATATTATCTAGGATAAATATTATTTCAAATAATAAAATTTCTTTAAAGATAACAAAAATAGCATAGTTCAAATTAGTCTAATTTAACCGATTCGTGTAACTGGAATTAACCAAAATTTAGTTTGAGTTCAAAATTTCAAACAAAAAACATCTTAACTTCAAATCACACTTGGATTTGAGTTATTCGACTCAAAACTTAAAATTTTATGTAAAATGATATCATTTTGAATAAAATAACATTATTTAAGCAATAAATAAAGTTCAAACCTGATAGGAAGGCAATTTAACTTTTGTTAGACATATTCTGAATACTCATTAGTAAATAGAAAATTTTTATATGTTAAATATACATTATTAAAAATCATTTAGTAAATAGGTGACTGAAACCATATCAACAATTCTAGATGTTGCATATATAAGACTTTATTGCAACATTAGTTTAAATTTGTTGCCTTTTTTTACATACATCAACAAATTAATATTACCGTTGCCTTTTAATATTAGTAAAGGCGACACTTTAAAAATTGTTACGTTATATTAATTTTTAGTAACATATTTTTAAACTGTTGCAAACATATCGTTGCCTAGAGCTCTTTTTGTCGTAGTGCTTGAAACTTCATTCCATGACATATCTACTCAAATTATGTTGACTCTAATTTTCATTAAGAAAGATGTATTCATCATAAAGGGAGTCTCATCATCATTATCATTCAAGTTTATTGCACCAAATAACATATCAATAATTTCTTATTCAAGATTATCTTCTAAGTCACTCTCATCTATAAAATTTGGTTCCTCATAAACTTAATCTGTTAAAGATGGACATGATTAATGCAAATTTTTATAGAACTACTTGTTCTATTAAGAGTCTTACTAAACAAATAAGATTACATTATTACAAAGTTATGATAAATTATGTTCAACTTAATAAAGATAATAACATACCTTTACCAAATCATTTAATGTCTTGTATTATAATCTATTATGGATGAACTCAAATATACTTCATTTTCTTTTACACCTAGTTGCACTCACATATTGACTAATAACTCAAAATTACAACCTTTGCAATTATAAAACATCGCTTTCTAATTGGTCATACTAAGTACCTGTAAGATAATAAAAGTAATCCTATAAACAACAAAAAGTGATGATTAATTTTAAACAAGTATAAAAATGAAGAAATATATACCTGAATTAAGTCTTTTGAGCATAGTGTAATGGGTATCCCGAAATCACCACACATATCCTTATATGTCTCCTTTTGTGAACTAAAGATATCTTGCATTATCTCAAGTAAAATAATCATTATAATAGTTAATAATAATCCTTTATTAAATTCAACCTTCTTTAATAGACACTCAGATTAAAAAATGCCCAGTAGCAAAAAATGGAGAGTAAAGTTATTTTTCTAATCTTTCATTGATGATTACAAGATAAGGAGCGTGCAAGGAAAACCTATGTTTCATATTAACCTTGACTACTTCCTTCGTTATCTCCATAACATCATAAAAGTAACATATTATTGCCTTTTCATTACTATCAACTAGACAAAGTATTTTCATCAAAGGCTCACATTGTGACCAAAAATCATGATCTTCAAGATAAATCTTAGAAACTTTCATTCCAAAATTAGACCTAGCATATTGAGAAGTAATTCACTTATCATTTGTAAACATTTATCTTAGCTCTTTCTTCATTCACATAAAACACTTAAGTGATAAAAAATTAGCTACAAATCTTGTAATGGTAGAACGTTGTTAAATTATAATATTAGTGAAATCCTTTATCATCAAATTCAAAACTCATGAATGATTATAAATAAATTTAGTCCCTTTTCTCACTTTCTACACAGTTTCATCAATGATAGGAAAATATTTAGCTTTTCCTATATTTTTTAGCATCAATTTAATACAATGTGCATTATGAGTCCAATAAAGAGAATTATACTAGGTTTGCAACTTCTTCCTAGTTACTTTATAAATTGCCATGATGAATTTTATAATGTTTTTATGCTTAATTTCATTCACAACTTTATCAATTATCTCTAATAGAGTGTCGATATTTTTTACAAGGACAGATGTATCAATAGACTTAAAAAATATTGTTCTCTTAGCAAAATAAACAAAAAAAATTGACAATGAGCTCCTATTTTCTATTCATCTAACCATCACACATTATTGAACACCCTTAAGCTATAATGTCATATTCTTTCACTTAAATAGCTTTTTATTTTACAAATAAAGCTGCTCAGAAGATTACCTCTGTAGTCGCCAATTAAAAGACTTTTATATCCTAAACCATAAGATGAAATAACATCAATTATAAGTTGGTAATAATAAGATTAAATGGTATTGAATGATACATCTACATCATACCACTATCTAGCTATTGCCATTTCCATATTATAAGTTACATCTTTAGATTGTAATGCATTACAAATTGAAGGTTAAACTCTAGGGGTTGTTTTGTAATGCATTACAAATTGAAGGTTAAACTCTAGGAGTTGTTCATGGAGCAAAAAAGTTAAAAACTTGTATTCTTCTCTTCCTCACATTAGTAGCAGCAATCACTTCTTGTTGGATAGGAAAACCACTATCAACATTGCCAATATCATCCTAGCATTGCAAAAAGAACTTTCACCACTAATTTCATAGTTTAGTCTTTATCTTCTTTCTTTCTCATTCTAATACTTTTTAAGCAATGTTTTCATTTATCATTTTATGTTATGGCTAGCTTTCTTATAAGGCTCCACTTAACCTTTGATCCTAGTTAAATGTTTCTTTAATCTAATGATTCTCCCACCTTTCAAATGATAGTTACAATATAGACAAATATATGATTCTTCATACTAGGAAACAATCTAACATGAGCTCAAACTGGATCATCAAATCTTCTTGAAGAGGGAAAATTATTATAAGTAATTGAATTGTTTTCTATTTTTCTGTAAAATAAATAAAGATATATGTCAAAATTAAAGGAATAACTTCATATCAAAAATAAAGATTTTGCATAGAACGCTATTACTTAGCTATAAAAGTTTAAAAGTCAGTTATAAGAAGATTGATCATATATAAATACATGAAAATAAAATTCATAAAGCTAATGTATTAGAAATGTTATTATCATACTCATAACATGTTCTGAGTTATAAATATAACATGTCTACATAGAGTCATTACTAATGTATAGGATATAATTTAGATTTAAACATTAAAAAATTAAAGGAGAAAAATAAAAAGGGGTGTATGTGTTTGTATCCATCTAATGAATGAGGTATATTATAATAGGCATTTATAGAGTAATCTAATTTATGGTGAGTTGTTAAACCCAAAAAGGTTTAAAATGATGTACACCTTTATAACTTTAATAGACAACCACACAAAGGAATGAATAGTCTAATTTAATATCAATTCAATTGTGTCTCCTTGCATAAGTGTTATTTAGTCAGCATATATACTAATCATAGTTGGTTCTATTATATTATAGATGGAAAATCTTGCAGAATTCTAATAGAGATGTTAATGCCTAACTCAACTATTTGACCTTCATACCAATAGTTTCAACTACAAACTTAGAAATAATGACATAAAGTATAAACTACATTCTCCATAAAGTTAAAAATATAGTTTGCAAATTATATCACATAACTAAAAAGCATCAATTGTTATATTATAGGGTCTTTAATATTTAATTTTGAATTAATCAAGAAAATTACTTATCTAGTTAAATAAGACTGTTCCCTCAAAAAGTTCCCAAAAAATAAAACATATCTTGATATGTTGAATATCATATTGTACCTTTGCTATGAATTATGAAATAATGGTACATTATGCCATTTTCAACATATATAAGAAGGTAACCAATCTCTAGGTATGTAATAAGTCAAAGTTCAGTGGTGAGGACTGAGGAAAGGACCTGGCGGTGGTGACTTAGGGAGCTAATATTAGAAACTTGAAATGTGGTAGCCTTGTGAGAAGATAGTGGAAGGGAGGATGAGAAGACAAAGAAGTGGTGGAGTTGAGAGATGTGGTCCAATGACAGTGATGGTCTAATGAAGGTTAAGATATAAGAACATGGGGAAGGAGAGGAAACTTGCTTGTAAAATTGTAAGAGGGAGAAGGATAACAAACTAAGGTTAGGATTTAGGGATAAATTTTAAGGTCAAGATTTAGGAATAAAATTTGTTCTTTTTACAATTTAGTCCATCTACTTTTCAAAATTTACATTATAAGACCTGTATTGACCAATATTTCTAGTATTGACCTTATCAATTAGTGCCAAAACCTAAGATGATATTAATATTTTGAGTATATTTTTTAGATAGTACGTTCAGTACTGGCCAAAATAATACGATTTTCTAACCTTTCGACAAACGATAGTGTTATTCCTTAATGGCACCTAAGAAGGGCTGAATTGGATGAATTAAAGATTTTAATTAAAGGATACTAACTTATAAAAACAATGTTTACAAATTATCGCAAATGTAAGAATGAAGTAAAAGTAAAGGAATTTAATTGTGCTTGTAAAGAATTAAACTAAAAAGTAAATGAAGAGAAATGCAAACCGATTTATAGTGGTTCATGAAACAATCCTTGCCTATATCTACTCCCATCATCTTAGGTTTTCACTATAATCCTTCTTTTAAGGTGAAAATAACTTTTGTACAATCTTTTTATTTTAGTAAAGAGGAACCTCATTTTCATATTTTTTCAAGGTAAAGAGAAACCTCAAACCACTTTAGGTAATCCTAATACAATAATCTCAAACCCCAAAAAATAGCTTGTAACCCAAACTTGCTCACTTTGATATTTTGATAATTACACAAAAGGTTCATACACTCAAAATGAGACAATGAATGTTCAAGTGATCGAAAAGCACTTCAAAATGTGTATAAAAGACACTTAAATGCTTTTTGATGCTAAAACCAATGAAAAAACATAAATTTATAGTATTTTAGGACCCAAAATTTTTGTTAGAGCTAAGAACTAGCTATTACAACGGCTAACAGTAGAGTACTTGTATGTACTAAAAGCTTCAAATTCACTAGCCATTGGGACAATAGTTTACCAGTAAGCATATTGGTTAGCTAATATGGCACATTAGTTGACCAATACCTATAGGTTGACCAATCATCCCAAAAATATTATTTTAACACCTTTAAATGCTTAAACTTAATTTGATTAATATCATTATGAATTACACATCCCAAATGTTCCCCAAAACTTTATTTGAAAGATAGAAAAACTTTTACATTAAAAACAAAAGCTTTGACGCCACTTAGTGAATGGAAAGATTGATGTAATGAAGTGAAGTGAAAAGTTTATGCATGGCAAGCCTTTTAGACTACAAAAAACAATCAAGATGAGCTTACAATAAGTAATGCATAAATAATCTCAATATATCTTAATATTCTTCTTGACTTGATTTTGATATTGAAGATTGCAAACTTTATCTTTTCTTTTATAATCTTTCGATACGATAAATATCTTGTTCTCACATTCCTTCTCATCAATAACATTAAACTAATTAGTAGTGCTTATGTTTTGTTATCATTAAAACCTTAATTGAAACCTCCTTTGGTTCAATAATCTCCCCCTTTTTGATGATAACAAAAACATTCGTAATATTAAAAAGCAACATGAGAATTTAACTAGTCAAATAGTAACCTATATTAAGATAATAATTGTCTCCCCCTTAGTTCGTGCGTAAAACATAGACACATATCATAACCACAATTTAATATTGAGAACAAGATTCAATAAAAATATTCATTTTCATAGAAATACATATATATATAATTGTTCATCACACAAAGAAGACATAATACAACAACAGCAACCCAGTGGAAGTCCAGCTGATGCGTGAAGTCCGAGGAGGTCTAATAATACGCAGTCTTAGTCTAGCTGATGCATGAAGTCCGAGGAAGTCTAATAGTATGCAGTCTTACCCCTAACTGGTAAAGAGACTGTTTCTGATAGACCTATATATATGTGTGTGTGTGTGTGTAAAATATACATATACTTATTAAAATAATAAAGTAATAATAATTTAAAATAAAATATATAAAAATATAATAATAAAAATAAATAAATATGTATAAATAAAATATAAAAAAGTAATAAAATAAATAATACAATACATAAAAATAAAAAACAAACAAGTAATTACAAAAAATTATTTAGGCTAAGTAGGAAAATATTTAGGCTAATTAACTAAGAGAGAAGTACTACATATTAAATGTTTAAGCTAAATACAAGACATAAGACCTAAAGGAAAATGATTAAAAGACTTATAAGAAAGAAAAGGACCTCTTTATGTGAGATCTTTTACTCATATTGTAGTATAACAAAGTTTTCTATTAAAGGCCATCCCCTTAGTAAGTTCTAGCATTGTAGCACTTCCCTTTGATAACAAGTACTCCCCCTCAATTGTAGCACTTCTCTCTAATATCACAAAAAATCTCCTCCCCCTTTTGTAAAAATACAAAAGAATCAACTGGTTGAAGGCGGAAATAAGACTCAACTAAAATTCAGAGGTCGTCAAGATGATACAATGTGATGTCTCAAAAGGAGTCAAGCTCTCCTTGTAATATAGTGAGTTGATGCTCAATGGTCATAAGATGAGCATCTAGTGGTATGGGGGGTGATGATGTAGTTGAGAAGTGGTGGAATCATCATCTATAGGTAGCTCAATAGTATGGCTTAAGAGAGGCTCATTGGGACCATCAATATATGAGGACCCTTATGAACCAGGGATGGGTTCTGAGGCTGGAGTTGCTGTCACTGGCATGGTTTAGTCATTTTTCTATCAATCAATCGATATCCTATACAATTAAGAGTAGCAGAGTCAAAGAAGAAATCAAAGTCAATCTTATCCCAAGGGGGAGGAATATGAAGGTACTGAAAGGTGAGGCTAAGAATGAGGGAATATGGAATGTTTTGTTTCTTCTTTTTGGTTTGATGGAAATAGATCATATTGAGAAAAAGAAAACGACCAAGATGAGTTTATTTTCGTAAAATAAGAGTAGAAGGGAACCAAACATCAACATGGCCTATAAAATAAGGAATAACATTGAGGTCATGAACATCATCGATTTTATTTATAAACCTCTACATTGATGCCTAACTCAAAAATAATTTGAACTCTTTCAGGCACAAAGTAAGGTCTAATAGTGTATTTTATACAACAGCTATAGTGCAAAGGATGTTCAAGAATAGAAATGCCTAAGATCTTGTTTATAAGATCAGAAGTGAGATGGATGTCAATATTTTGGACATTGGAAAAAATATGGGTGTCATCATGAAGCCCTTTAGGACAAAGATTGGCATAAAATAATATAACATTGGTAGGACTAATACGACAGGTCGTAATAAGGAGGGATTCCCACCCTTGATTAAGGAAATAACTAACAAGGCCATAATCTTTGAATTGTTCTAAACTTAAAGGAGAGAGAACATCATTTTCATGTAGTTTTCAGGAAGCATAATTGTTGATGGTAAAATTTATCTACTTATTTTACGCTAAAAAATTGCAAGTGAACGAGTCTTGACTTGTGGCTTAAAAGAGCGAATATCGATCCCATAGGGATTGATGCCCAGACACCACTTAATTTAGATAAAACTTTGTTTAAGAAACGAAATTGTTAAAATTAAATAATCTAGAAAATTAAATTAAAATTAAAAGACTAACTCTAAACAATAAATAATACCAACGTGCAGAAAAATCGAAATTCAAGAATCTAAAGACTAGAGATTACTTTTTCCCCTATTTTGTCTCCCTCCTATTTTATTGATTGAATTGTGTCTCACCCTAGATTTCCGAATGTAATAACTACCCTCTCTCAAGGTGTAATTAATTGTCCCTAATTGAATTTAAGAGAATCAATTGGACGATCTCTCAACCTATTTAACTACTTATTAAACTATCTTATGGGTGATTAATTGACTAGCCAGGATCTCTCTTTTAACTATTCAATTAACGTGATAATTGTAAGTCTATAGGTCGCCAACTCTCGTTGTACAATCCTACACATGTTTATCTTACTCACTCTTTCGATTTGTTGCAAGATAACAATTTAAATCAACAATTATCAAACACAACTTCATTCATTTCAACAAAATATGAGTTTTGACAAAATAGTTCAAAAGCAATCCCTAAAACTAAATCAGCCTAATATGGTCTCCATAACATCATCACCATTCAAATAAACCATTTTACAAAGAATAGAAGAAAATTGAATAACAAGACTCCTTCTCTTCTTTTCCAAAATCTGGAAATTTTAGTGTTGATGTGCTATCCCCTAATCTTGATGATGATCCTTGATTTCAATCCTTCCGCAAGGCTCCAAACATATGTTCTTCACTCTAAAGATGGTCTTTCTACAAAAAGGTTTTGTCCTCCCCTAAGATGGAGGCTTAATGATGCTTAAATAGTCCAAAAACCCTAAGTTTAATGAAGCCCTGCATATTGTCTCGGATTATGATTCCCAAGATCGTGGAAATTGTTATGATTGTCACAATCATGGGAATTGGTCATAGATGCACTCCTCTTTTCTTCTCCTCTTGATTTCTAGCTCAATCTCCAAGTTGCTTCATCTTCCTTCCTACACAACAAATTGTCAATTCTTACCCTAAATTAACATCAAACACAAAAGAACAACAATGGAAATCAAACTAAGCAAAACCATACAAAATGAATCCTAAACTATAACAAAAATCAACAAATATGCAAAAAAACATATGCCAATACATAGAAAAACATAGACTAATGCACATCTATCAACATCCTCACACTTGAATCTTTGCTTGTCCTCAACCAAAATAAATACAACCACTCAATTGTATCATTTCATCTTCACAAAGATCAAAGCATACAATCCCTCATATTCAGGTCAACTTAAATATCAAGTTAATACACATATCATGACTACTTTTTCATTGATGTACATAAGCAAAATCAACAATTGAAACCATCACTTAAAGATAAGTAAAGATGAAAAATGAATTTTACTCAAGGTTTTCACTCATTTCTCTCAAGTGTTTAATGGTTAGTGTTTCGCTCAAACTTCCTATAAGAAACTACATTACCATAGGCTTGCTAATACACCAATTCAACTCTACAATGATTGCATGCATAAATATATCAAAAGGACTTATTTAGGGTTGTAATGTTGTAAGGGTTAAGGTGGGTAAAGACGGAAAAAAGGTTAAACACAAACATTAGTAAAGTAAAAAATGGATAAGATTGGGATAATCAAAACTTACTTTGAGATATACAAATGAAACTAATACGCTGCACTTATTTATGCTACTCAATTGTTCTTCCTTTCTCTCTTTTTTTCATTTTTATTTTTTCCTTCATACATGGAAGAGCTATGACTCAAAATAGCACCAAATATAATGTAACTCATAAGCAGAAGTATACTCAACTCATCTCGGTAACAAAAATTTCACAATGATCCCAACTAATGTATTATTTAATACTCTACTAAGCTTATGAACTAGTAAGTTAATAAGGTTTAAAGTTTTAACATCTCTGGTATTTTCAAGAATCAAAAGGTTAAGGCTCAACGGGGGTAGCAAGGGATAATACAAAAGGTAGGTCGTTTAAGCCAAGGGTTAAAACAAGAAAAAGGGCCTAAATCATCTTTATTAAACATGCATCCAGTAGACTTCAAAGCAAGTTTTGAAGCTAGAAACCTAAGGAAGTAACACTTAACAAAGAAATAGAATGACTATGAATGGAGTCATATGGCTCAATCCTTACTTTGGCTCAAATGAAAACTCATTATGCATCTCTTCATTACCTCATTGTTCCAAATGTCAATTTGTGACTAAGCTTATGTACCCAACTACTTTTCATCACTCTATATGGTTCACCCTCTACTCAAGTAGCCTAATCTGAGTTCAAGCATGCATTCAATCTAATTCTGACTAGTAAGACATAATTTCATGGCAATATTTATCAGAGTGATTGAAGTGTGGTTCCATTGCTGACAAAAAGCACATATAATATGGCTAAACATGTATCCTATCTAGCAAAATGCAAACAACGCAATTACAAAAGTCAAAGTCACCTTCCCACACTGAAAGTTCACATTGTCCTCAATGTGACAAGTTAACCATCAATTAAAGAAAAATGACCTCAAACCAAACAAAAGAAGTTGAACACACAAATGACATGAAACTTAACAAAAAATGACAGCAAACCAAATAAAAGAAAATGACATGAAACCAAACAAAAGAAATAACATGAAGCCAAACAAACAAGAGAAACAACAAAATTAAAAAAAGAAAAGGGTAAGAAAAACTTATTCAGATGATGGTGGTGATGATGTTGGCGATGGTGTTGTTCCTCCGATAGAAGTTGAGGAACCTCTTCTTCAAGCTGCGCTGCTCCTTATGAACTTTCTGCATTTGGGTGCCGAGCTCACTGATTTGGGATGTCATTTGTTGAGAATTAGCAGCTATCTGGTCAAAGATTTATTGAAGTTGGTCGACCTCCACTGGTGCATGCGGTTCCTCCTTCACTGTTTTTGCCTCTAGCTCTAGCATTGCTCAGGATGTGGAGGGTTAGTTTGCAGCTATACGCACATCAGTCTTGCTCCTCACTGCAGTGCGTGTCTGAGTATCTCGGAATTTCATAAAATGGAACTCCAAAATCTCATAACGTCTTAAATATGATATGTCAAACATATCGTGTGGAGTTGTACGCAAATTCTCCATATTAACATTATAAAACACACCCAAAGCACAAGCAATATGAGACATCCAAAAAACGAACTTTGTTTATTAATAACACTCACTATTGATGGAAAAATCCTATAAGGTGTGTTGATTTTAATTTTTCGATCCATGCATCATAAAAAAAACAGTTCTTTTGCTGAGCATTTGTTGCTTTCCATTTTATTAATCACAGTCAGACATATAAATTTGTATGAAAGTAGATGCTCAACTCTTCGGATTAAAGAATTAGGTGCGTTGTGTGAGTCGAAATGTTCCTCACCAGTGAGAGTGTTCCAATAAGAATCAATATCTAAATCACCATAACCATCTATAACTTTTGCATTCGATAAATTGAAAATTTCACACATAATAGGATAATCAAGTTTAAAAACATTTCTGCCTAACCTAAACCAAAACACATTCATTTTTGGGTTACATCGAACTATTGTGAAGAACTCTAAGGTTATAGTAAAATAAATAGGTACATCGCACTGAATAAACCTACTCTACCCTATCTTTGCAGCTAATTGCTCAAGTTGTCGTCTCACTTCTATGTTCTCTAGCAATTCAAAATCAAAATACCTAGGAGTGACTATTTGTCTATTTCTAAGGTCACAAAAACGCGTACCTTCTTCTTCCAAGTAAATCGGGAAGGCAGAGTAATAAATCGCTGCGAAATCATGCTTGCCTTCCCCAGAAACCTCACGGTGTAATTCATCGGTTGGGTTAGTTGGTCTTTGAACCATCATCGTCCTTGGTGCCATTGTAAAAGGAAAATTTGCAAAAATGAGATAAAAAGAGTGAAGTTCGAATTTTAGAGAGAGAGCAAAATCTTACCCAAATCCTTGTGTTTTTGAATGATTAATGGCTGAAAAGATGAAAGGATTGTAAGAATAATGAAAGAGTTGAAGAAAATACTAAGAATCTAGAGAAAATTGAAGATTTTAGAGAGTGGGAGGAGAAAAATTCATAGGTTAGAGAGAGAAGAAGGTAAAGTTTGAAAGTGGGTGGGAAAAAAAGGGGAGGGAAACTTTAAGTTGTCCTCCGGATGGAATTCCTATGATCAACAATTCTCACGATCGTGGGATTACTCTCCAGAAACTTTCTGGAGAGCTACTTCTTCTAAACTCAATTTGACGTCTCCATAATCCCACAACCTACAAACACATCAAATTAATATCATCAATAAGAATTTTGAAAAGAAAACAAATTGAAATTTTAACAAAAACCATAATAGCATCAATCAAACTCAATTCAAACATGATTGTAATTAAAGAAATTCAACTAACAAATAGACAAAGACAATCAAGGAAAATAAACATCCATGGGTTGTGTCCCATGCAATTCTTCTTTAACGACTATAGCTCGACTCTCCTTTATGCTCATGGCGTCTCAAATGACTAGTACGGCAGCAGTGCGGAAACTGATCTAAAACTTTGTAGATGAGCTACCCTAGTATGGACTTCACCATCCTTGTTGTTTTCCTTCCTACGCCTTCTCCTGTGCAATCGTTTCTTCTTACATGCATTCCTAGGGTTCTTAACATCTTCCTATCCACCTTGGGGTTCAGGTTCTTTGATGTCCATTGGGGGTGAAGGAATGCGATAATTTTCTTCAATACCTTGAATTTTAACTGCTCTTTGCCTACTCTTAGTATTAATTCGCCCCCATCAACATCAATAATTGAACGGGAAGTACCCAGAAATGGTCGGCCAAGCACCATCGGAGTTTCCTCGTCTTCTCTAATATCTATTATGTAGAAGTACATCAGAAAGAAAAATTTGTCGATCGATCCGTATTTGCACATTCTTAATGATTCCTTTCGACAAGTGCACCGTTTTGTCGGCTATCTTCACCAATGTCTTAGTGGGCTCTAGCTCTCCTAAATCTAGCTTCTAACTGAATGAGTAGGGAATCATATTGATGTCAACTCCCAAGTCCATGAATGCCCTATCTATCTGAACTCTATAAATACTGCACGGAATAAAGAAATCCCCTGGGTCTTCTTTCTTTAATGCTATCAGTGAGTTTCCTTCTGATATGTGTTCTTTAACCTCTTTTTTCACCGGTTCCTTCAATGTGAGTTTTGTTCGCAGTTGATTGGTTATATCCGACATCTCACTTAACTCACCCTCCTTAGAATTCCTCATTGCTTCACTTGAAGATGACTTCTGCTGGGTAAAAATCTAATATGGAAGTCTAAGTTAAAACTCCTTGTTCGGCTCGCTTACTAGTTCACTTGAAAAGACTTCCACAACAATTTATCCTATTCTCTTAGTTCCGTTTTGCTCCTTAGTCACACTGTCCTTTTGCTCTGTTCGAGTAATGGCCATGAGTCTTTCTTTCAGATTAATTTCATTGTTGCTTGGTACGCTACCTGTATTTTGAGAAGATAACACGTCAGTGAGTTGCCCTATCTAAACCTCCAGATTGTGGATGGAAGATGTGTGATTCTTCAGAATTTGGTCAAATTTTGCTTTCATCCTTTTTTGATTTTCCTCCTAGCTTGCATGCATCCTTTTCTGATTCTACTCTTGAGCTACCAGTTTTGATCCCCAGACTTCCATTATCTTGTCCATTTTGCTTTCCAATGCTCCGATCCGATCTTGTTAAAATCCTGGTGGTTTTTGTGGACTTTGATGGGCACTTACATTGTTATTACTCCAAAAAAATTTGGATGGTTTCGCTACCCTAGATTATAGGTATTAGAGTAAGGGTTATTACCTTTCTGTAGCTGGCTTAGATAACTTACCTGCTTAGTACCACCGGCTCCTAATAGAAAACACTCCGCAGAGTCGTGGTTGCTCTGCCCACACAATTCACACTGAACTTGTCTCGCCTTAGTTGTTGAGGAAGATGTTCCTTGTATGTTATTTAGCTACTTCGTAAGAGTCATGATCTGAGCCTGTAAGGTAGTAACAGAGTCAATGGGTATCATACCTTTTTGTTCCTTTTGTTCCTGTATGCTCCTCTAACTCAAACATATGCAGCTGTTGCTTGCCAACTCCTCTAACAGATCATGAGTTGCTTTCACCGTCTTCCTCATTAATGAACCTCCTATCGTCGCATTGATAGTTTCTCTTATGTTTGAATTTACTCCATTGTAGAACGTCTGAAGCAGGAACTCTCTCGACAGGTTGTGATGAGGACAACTTCTCTGAAGTTCTTTAAATCTCTCTTAAGCTTCGTAGAAAGACTCCCCGTCGTTTTGCTAGAAATTTTTTATCTCTTTGATAATCCTCGTCTTTGTCAATGGGAAATATTTGGTGAGGAATGTTTGGGTAATTTGCTCCTAAGTTGTAATCTGGCCTGAATTCAATGAGTTGTACCACGCTTTAGTCCGATCCTTCAATGTAAATGAAAATAGTCTTAGCTTCACCGCATCATCGAACATTCCATTGAACCGTAATGTGTTGCATATCTCCAAGAAATTTACGATGTGGGCATTCGAATCCTCATTGGATAGCCCGTAGAATTGCACACTATTTTATAGAATGTTGAGCAACGTCGACTTTATCTCAAAATTATCTGCTTAGACCACCAGTCTCACCACTCCTTGAGGACTAAAACCTAGCCTCATGAAATCCATGAAGGTCCTCTCCGGTCATCCTTGTTCTCCTTCGTCAGCCATATTTTGTTGTGAAAAGTTAAGATGTTTTGCCGTTCTTAACTCTCTTTCGTGCCTCTTGATGTCGGGAAATTCATCTTCACTCACTTCTTTCATTCTTCTTGTGCTCCTTGTGTTCATGCACGTACAATTACACAAGGAAAAGTATCAAAAACTCTTAAATCAAAGTAATCTAAATTAAACAAGATGCTAAAAAATCAATCCCTAGCAACGGCGCCAAAAACTTGTTGATGGTAAAACTTATATACTTGTTTTACGCTCAAAAACTGTAAGTGAATGGGTCGTGACTTGTAGCTTAAAAGAGGGGATATCGATCCCACATAGATTGATGCCCAGGCACCACTTAATTTAGATAAAACTTTGTTTAAGAAATGAAATTGTTAAAAGTAAATAATCTGAAAATTTAAATTAAAATTAAAAGACTAACTCATAACAACAGACAATACCAATGTGCAGAAAAATCAGAATTCAAGAATCTAAAACTAGAGATTACTTTTTCCCTATTTTATCTCCTTCCTATTTTATCGATTGAATTGTGTCTCACCCTAGATTTCCGAATGTAATAACTACCCTCTCTCAAGGTGTAATTAATTATCCCTAATCAAATTTAAGGGAATCAATTGGACGATCTCTCAACCTACCCAATGACTCAACCTATTCAACTAGTTATTAAACTATTTTATGGGTGATCAATTGACTAGCCAAGATCTCTCTTCTAACTATTCAATTAACGTGATAATTGTAAGTTTATAGGTCATCAACTCTTGTTGTACAATCCTACACAAATTTATCTTTTTTACTCTCTCGATTTATTGCAAGATAACAATAAATCAACAATTATCAAAGACAACTTCATTCAATTCAACAAAATAGGAGTTTTGACAAAATAGTTCAAAAACAATCCCTAAAACTAAATCAGCCTAACATAGTCGCCATAACATCATCAATATTCAAATAAACCTTTTTACAAAGAATAGAAGAAGTAAAATTAATAGAAAATTGAATAACAAGACTCCTTTTTTGGCCAAAATATGGAAATTTTGGTGTTGATGTGCTATTTTGCCCAATCTTGATGATGATCCTTGATTTCAATCCTTCCCCAAGGCTCCAAACATATGTTCTTCACTCCAAAGATGGTCTTTCTATAGAAGGGTTTCGTCCTCCCCCAAGATGGAGGCTTAATGATGCTTCAATAGTCCAAAAATCCTAAGTTTAATGAAGCCCTGCATATTGTCTCGGATTATGATTCCCATAATCGTGGGAATTGGTCACAGATGCACTCTTTTTTTCTTCTCCTCTTGATTTCTAGCTCAATCTCCAAGTTGCTCCATCTTCCTTCCTACATAAGAAATAGTCAATTCTTACCCTAAATTAACATCAAACACAAAAGAACAAAAATGGAAATCAAACTAAGCAAAACTATACAAAATGAATCCTAAACTATAACAAAAATCAACAAGTATGCAAGAAAACACATGCTAATTACATAGAAAAATATAGACTAATGCACACCTATCAATAATCTTGGAATTGAAGAGAATTAGTATCAAGGTACTTTTCCTCACTAAGAGGAGGCATGAGAGAAGGAGGCTTCATGGTTCATGCTTGAATCCTAAGTATCTTAGAGGATGTGTAGGTAGCTCTACGACATATAAAAGTCATGGGTGTAGGATTATAGTTCTCTCTAGTTCTAGCCATGAGAGTAAAGGTGAGTAAAGGATTAAGAATAAAGAGACAAAGACTAGGTATGAAAGATTGCCTGCAACATTAAAAACATTACTTCTATAATCTCCATTACATAAATCTTAATTATTCATCTATCATTGCATTGCATTAATAAGTAATGCAAAATGTAGAATGAAAGATGCACATGAATAAAATGAATAGTTGTAAGAAATCATGAGGCGATAAGCAAGGTTTATAATATTTAAAGTAGGGTAAATTAATTAATGAGGAAAAATTAAATTAGGTATCTTGCTTAAAAAGGGTGCTTAATTGGGTTAGGAAGTCATAAAAAACATAGAAATTGGTTTAAATTTAGAAACCTTAAAAACTCTAATCCCCTAATGACATAATATGATCAAAAACACTAATTCGGGAAAAAATTAGTCACAATTTAATGTAGTGCATAGTTGAAAAAAATCTTAATTAATTCATACATTAATTGATCTAAGAAATCTTTAATTTTGAAAATTGATACATAGATAAAAAATTCCCAAATTTAATTTAAGCATGATCGCTATATATTCTAACTCGAACAAAACTAAGCATCATTCAATGCAATTAACTATTTAAAAACTTAAATCAATCTTTAATTGAACTAAGAAATCATAATTTGTAAAGCATAAATAAGAAATTCCCAAATGTCACTTCGATAAAAAGATAAAAAATTAAATTAAGACAAAATTAAGCATAATTCAATACAATTAACTATTAAAAAAAGCTTATATCAATCTTCAATTAAACTAGGAAATCTTTAATTTTGTAAATTAATGCATATATAAGAAAGTCCCAAGTATCATTTAGGTAAAACAACCAAAAAATTCAATTTCGACAAAATTAAGCATATTGCAATGCAATTAATAGTTAAGAAAACTTAAATCAAATTTTACTTAAATTAAGAAAGCTCCAATTTTGAAAAATTATTTAGAATACAGATGAAAATAGGCAATTTCTAAATTTAAAGCCTTAATTCATGCTAGATGCAAAATTAATGCAATTGAGAGGATAATACATGAAGTTGAATGCATGAACATGCATAAACATATTAACAATAGAGATCACTAGTTAAGGAAATCATCAATTGAAGGAAAAAATTATGAAATCGGGGAAACTCCAAATGTTGGAGGTCAGGGTTTGCCTATAGAGTAGGAGGATGGATGATGAACTGCAGGACAATGGATGAGCACTTGGGGTGTGAGTGAACTGACTGGTGTAAAAGGAAGCACTGGAAACTCGTCAAAGAGAGGAGAGTGACGCTGGAGAATAATGGAGCTTATAAAGGGGCTCTCTGATGTTTTCAATAGGGTACGAATGATTTGTTAAGGGGAAGAAGAGTGGGGGAAGATAAGAATGAATGTTATCTAAAGGTTTAAAATGATTGTGAAAGTTGTAGAGTGGAGGTGATTTTCCATATTCACACACACATACAGAGAGAGAGAGAGAGAGAGAGAGAGGGAGAGAGTAGTGTAGGTGCAGTGAGGAAGAGGTAGAGGGAGTTACTGAGTTTTAAAAACTCAATATATTGGTCGACTAGTTGATTAGATTAGTCGAATCATGTATGTTGTTAACCTAAGGTGGTGACCAATGTTTCCATAAACTCACTGGAATAAAAATATTTGAGGGTTGAGATGATACTAGTCAACCAGTAAGTGATATTGGTCGACCAATGAATGTGTTAGGACCAAGCTCTCCCTAAACTCTTAGGATAGAAAAGATATATTCGAGTCAATAATATTGGTCGACCACTGAGGAGTACTAGTCGACCAGTGTGATTGGTTGGGCGATCAACCATACAACTACATAAGGATCAAACTCTCAGTACTGAATTAAATCTGTTGTGTTTTAGAATATTAGTTAACCAATCTAGGTTATTAGTTAATCGATAAGTTCTAAAAACTTAGATTACAACTTTTATAAGTTGAATTAAAGCGTACAAAATAGAAATTAACTTAATAACAACTTTGAAAACTTATTTATCCAAGGGAATTCCCATAAATCATTCTTAATCTCTTCTAATTTTACAAAATATACCCTCATTTACAGGTTTAATAAAAAGTTTAGCTAACTGATGTTGTGTATCCTTGAATTCTAATTTAATGTCTCCATTTTGGACATCATCTCTAATGAAATGATATTTAATTTCTATGTGCTTTTTCCTATAATGCTGAATAGGATTCTTTGTAAGACAAATAACATTAGTATTATCACATTTGATTGGTATCTTAGTAAGATGTAATCCATAGTCTCTAAGTTATTGTCTAAGCTAAAGGATTTGAGCACAAAAACTACTTGTTGCCATATATTCGACTTTCTCTATTGAGAAAATAACTGAATTTTGTTTCTTTCTAAACCAAGAAACTTTTACACTTATTAGGAATTGATAAGTATCATTTGTGTTTTTTAATCCAAAATACTACTATTAAAATTCGCATCCTAAACTAATTAGGTTAAAGGATGTATTCTTAAGGTACCAATGTCCTAATGAAATGGTTCCATATAGGTATTTAAGGATGTGCTTAATGAATAATAAATGTGATTCTCTAGGGCTTGATTAAAATCTAACACGTAGGCAAACATTAAATATGATATCATGCTTACTTGTGATAAGATAAAGTAAATTACCAATCATACCTTGATAGATCTTTACATCTACCAACTTACCCTCTTTATCTTTGTGCTATAATTCTCACAGGTTTCCCTAGTGGTTTGGCTTGATCCATTATGAAGAGTTTTAGTTTTTTAGTGTACTATGCTTGATTTACAAAGATTCCTTCCTTTATTTGCTTAATTTGGAGTCCAAGAAAGAAGGTAAGTTCTCCCATCATAATCATCTCAAACTCCATACTCATACACTTTAAACATTCTTAACACATATTCTCATTAGTAACACAAAAAATAATGTCATCAACATAAACTTTAACAATTAGGATATCGTACTAGTGCATTATAATAAAAATTGTAGTAACCTTGCCTTTACAGAATCCATTTTCTAAAATAAATCCACTTAACCTATTATATCAAGCTCTAGAGGCTTGTTTTAAACCATATAAAGCTTTTAAAAGTTTCTAGACATGGTTGGGTGCATCATGTTTTTCAAAGTCGAGAGGTTAATGTTGAATGGAAAACAGACTCTTAGTTTTAAGCTCAAAACTGCAAGCATGCATGTCGTGGCTATAGTAATAAGCAGATATCGATCCCACGAGGATTATGCTTAGGCACCACTTAATTCAGATTAATCTTTGTTTAAGAAACCTTAATTTTCTTTTATGGAAATAAACTAAAAAATTAAACTAAATTAAATAACTTACAAAACACAAATGATAACTCACAAATGCAGAAACTTGGAATTCAAGATTTTCACAACTAGAGGTCACTTTTTCCCTATCTTGTCTCCCTCCTATTTTGTTAATTAAATTGTGCCGCACCTAAGATGTCCTAATGTATTAATTACCCTCTCTCAAGGTGTAATTAATTGTCCCTAGCCAAATTAAATGGAGATGATTAAGCAATCTCTCAATCTACAAAATCAATCCACCAATTCAACTAATTATGAAGTTACCCTATAGGTGATCAATTAAATGAGCCAAGATCTCTCTTTTAACTAATCAATTAACTAGATGAATGTAGGTCTATAGAATGCTAACTCTCATTATACAATTCTACACAAATAACCCAACTCAATCTCTCAATATATTGTAAAGTATAATTTCACCATTCATCAAAGGCTTCATTTATTCAAATCAACAAAATAGGAGTCTAACAAGAAGTTCAAAAGTAATCTTTACAATTAAATTAGCCACTTGTGATGTCCATAACATCCCCAAAAATCAAATAATCCATCATACAAATGCTAGAAGAGAAAAATGAAAGAAAACTAAATGAATCAAACTTCTCCTCTTCTTGGCCCGAATCTGGAAAATCCGACGTTGATATGCTCTTTTCCCAATCGTGAATGAAAAACCTTAAATCTCTACCTTACTCGAAGCTTTAAACCTGCATTTTTGCTTAAGGAGGTAAGTCTCACACAATGCTCTTTTGTCCATAGGGGTTTTTAAACCTTATATAGTCCAGAAAACCTAAAAATAATTAAACCCCATGTGTATCTTTGGGTTAGACATCCTACGATCGTGGGAATTGGCATGAAACCCACTATCGTGGGTTCTTGTGTTATGATTCTTCCTCTTCTCTTCTCCTCTCTTAGTCTCTAGCACAATTGCAAATGTGGCCAACCTCCATTTCTACATCAAAATGATCAATTCTTACCCTAAATCAACATCAAACATAAAAGAATACAATGAAGATCAAACTAAACAAAAATATACAAAATAAATCCTAAAACACAACAATAATAACCTATTATGCAAGAAACATATGCCAAATACTTAGAAAAATACACACTAATGCACAACTATCAGTTAATCAACAAAAACTTATTTTTAATGAAACCATTTAAAAAGCATTTAACATGCATTTGAAACAATTTAAAATTCATATTGGATGCCAATGCAAGTAAGAGCCTAGTGGCTTCTACCCTAGGCATTGAAGCCAAAATTTTCTTGAAGTTTATGCTCGCTTCTTGATTGTACCCTTTTACTACCAATCTAGCTTTATTTCTTATAATAGTACTTGATTCATCTAATTTATTTTCAAAAACTCACTTGGTACCTGTAATTTGGTGATCACCAGGTCTAAGTACTAATGTCCACACCTTACTCCTATCAAATTGGTTCAGATCCTCATTCATACCAAAAACCCAACTTTCGTTATTAAGGGCTTCTTTTATTATCTTAGGTTCAACTTGGGAAATGAAAGCAAGATGAGATAAATCTTTAATATGAGATTTAGTGATTACCCCTTATTAAAAATCACCTAAAATTTGATTCGGAGGATGGTCCTTCTTGAATTTCCAATCTTTTGGATGTTTCTCATCCTTCTTGCTTTCCTCACTTGGTTCGACAATAAGTTTATAGGTGATTTGTCAGTGATTGCTTTTGTTTCCTTCAAAGGCTAATGACTCTAATTTTTTTGGATATACCTACATAATGATCTTCAAGATCTTTCTTAGATACAAGAGGGTTAAATTCATCAAAAACAATATGCATAAGCTCTTCAGTAATAAGGTTCTTCCTATTAAACACCCTATATGCTTTGCTAGTAGGGAACAACCAAGAAAGATCATCTGTTTTGAATCAAATTCCCCCAAGTTACAATTAGTATTCAAAATATAACACTTACAACTAAAAACTATAAATTAAATAATTTTTTTCTTCTTCCTATGCCAAAGTTCATAGGGGTTTTTTTAATCTAAGATTGGTATTATATAAACTTTATTTGAGATATGATATGTAGTGGCAGTTGCCTCTTCCAAAAAACACTTAAGAAGATCATATTCATTAATCATGGTTCTAATTATTTCTTGTAAAGTCCTATTTTTCTTTTCAACAACTTCATTTTGTTGAAGGGTTCTTGGTGAAGAAAAATTATGAAACATACCAATATCCTCACAAAATGTTTCAATCCTTTCATTTTCAAATTCCCCACTATGGTCACTCCTAATGGAAAAAAAAAGAAAGATCCTTTTTAATTTGCACCCTTTTGATAAATTTGACAAACTCCCCAAAGCGTTATTCTTGCTTGCTAAAAATATGACCCAAATAAATATGCTAACATTATCAACAATGATAAAAAGATACAAATCTCCAACTAAACTAGCAACCCTTGTTGGTCCAAACACATCCATATGAAGAAAATGTAAAATTCTAGTGAAAGTTACCAAAATTTTACTTTTGAGAGAGATTTTGGTTTGCTTTACAATTTGGCAATTTCATAAATCTTGTCTTTCTCAAATTTGACCTTTGGGAGCACATTTACAAGTTGGTTGGAGTTGAGAACAGAGATGAAGTCAATATTTGCATGTCTAAGTCTCCTATGACAAATCCATACACCTTCACTATTAGACATTAGATACTTTACATCTTGGTTAGAGAAATCATCAAGATCAATTATATATATGTTTCCTTCTCTTTTTTTTAAAAATGTAATCCTATTGTCAACAATGCTAAATATAATGCATGATCTCCCTTCAAAGTGTAATTTATAGCCTTTATTACATAATTGGTCCACATTTAACAAGTTATGCTGCAATCCATTAACTAAAAGTATATTATCAATAATTGTGTGATCTTCCTCACTAACTTTACCAATGCCAATTATCTTACCCTTGACGTTATCTCTAAAAGTGATGAAATTTTCATCTTTGTCTCTAAGAATTAAAAATTGGGATGCATCACCATTCATATGCCACGAGCACCCATTATCTATATACCATTTGTTACTATTTTCCTTAGAGACCAATAAAACAATCCAATTAATATGCTTTAGGTAACCAAATAAGTTTGGGTCTTTGGTTGTTATTCTTCTTCTTCTTTTAAACCCATATACTTAAAGGTTTATTCGCCATCCTTCTTTTTTTAGAGAAGAATTTATCAATATGCCCATATTTATCATAAAAGTAACAATACCATGTCATATGATTTGATAGTATGATGATGACCATTATAACTTTGATGCATGAATGCATTCCTTGTTCTTTTATGTGCATATAAATCATGCAAGCTTCTTTTTTATAGAAGTGACTTGAATGCTCTCTTTGGATAATGAGAAGTGGCATAATTGTATGTATGAGATATGTTTGTTTTATTGTAATGATGCTTTTTTGGATTATGAACATGTATCATATAATTATTCTTGGTGTAAACTTAAATAAGGTATGAGTGAGATTGCATGTTAACATGTGTTTTTATATAAAAATTGCGTCTTTTATTTCCTTGTGAGTGTTAAATTCTAGGTCTAGATTTGAATGATACATAAAGGAATCAGGTTTGCTCTTAGCATAAGCCCTAATGGATGTGTTATGTGTGTTTAGATGTGGATTCTCCATGTTCTTCACTATGTAGATGTTTTCCTTTGACAAAGTTGGTTTTGGTATCTAATTTCATGCCTATTATTAGGACTCTTTTGAGCTCCTAACATGTTTTCTAGTTTCCACTTCCTTTGGTGAACTTAGATAATGATTCTTTGAGAGAATCAACTTCCTTATTTAACTTTTCGTTCTTAGGCTTTAAAGTGCCAAAGTAATGATTACCCATTATGACTACACCTTTAGAAGCTTTGATAACATGCAATTCACACTTTATCTTTTCATTTTTCACTCATGCGTTCATCTAGATTCTTTTGAACTTCTTTGAGTTTAGAAGATAGTTTTTTTTATGCTCATAATTTTAAGACTTTCAATGAGTTAATTATATGTCAAATCAATGTCACTATTATTATCACTTGAATTATAATTAAAAAGTACCTCTTAGTCATCTTTTGTCATAAAGCACATGTGAGCTACATCTCCTTTCAAATGTTCCCTTTTGGAGTCACTTATATCATCCTAAGTGGAGGATTTGAGTACCCTCTTTTTGCCTTTGTCCTCTCCTTCGTTTCATTTCTTTTATGTTTGACATTTTCTTTAAGAATAGGGCATTAAGTCTTCATCTGTATGACTTTCCTAATTTAAAGCAAATAATGTTGCTTGATTTATGTTTTGAATCTATCCTACCACCTTTGTAGTCCTTTTTTTAGGAGTTATTTTTCAAGAATTTCTTGAATTTTATAGTGATTAAAGCAATATATTCTTCATCACTTTCACTAGATGATATCTCTTCCTCTTTACTTAATTCGTCCTTTAGACTTTGAATGTTCATTTAAAGCAAAGTTTCTTATTTTATCTCTTGGAGCCTCATTTCGTATGTAAGGAGAGATCTAATAAGCTCCTCTAATGGTACAGTTGTTAGGTCATTAGCTCTTGTATGGTCGTCACTTTAGTTTCCCACATTTATTGTAGTAACTTAAGTAACTTCCATGCCATTTAAATGTTAGTGTAGGTCTTTCCAAGACACCTAAGAGCATTAATAATATCAATAAAACTATTATACATGCTAGAAATACTTTCATCATATTTCATTTGGAGCGATTCATATTAGTGAGTTAGCATGCTAACTTTGCTTTCTTAACTTAATTTGTTCCTTCATGAGCAACTTCTAATGTATGCCAAATTTCATGAGTTGTTTCACATATAGAAACTCTATTGAATTGATTTTTTCTTAATGCATAAAACAAAATGTGGACGTCTTTACTACTTAAGGAGATTAATCTTTTATCTTGAGGATCTCATTCCTCTTTCAACTTAGGAACTTCTAAGCTTTTGTCATAAGGATCCCTTCCCTCTTTCAACTTGGTGACTTCTCTATCATCTATAATTTCACTAGGAATGTATGGACCACTTGAGACAATTTCCTATAAATCAACTTTTTAGCCATCAAGAAAAATTTCATTCTTATTTTCTAATAAAGTTAGTCATTTCCATCAAAGAAAGGGGCTCTACTAATGTTTTGAGCCTCTAGGTTAAAAGATGCTAAGTATGTCATTATGACTTTTTCTATAGGATTTCGTTCGAAATAGTTGACTTATAGAGCCACTCTGATACCATTTTTTATTCCTTGATTGTTAGAGTAGTGCTTTAAAGGCAATCACCTTTAGCACTTTTGTATAATCTTTATTTTGATTAATAAAGCAAAAGGCATTTTTCATTGATTTAAAATTCATTTATGTGTGAATTGATATTGATTTTAAATAGAATTAATGAAGTCCATGATACAAAATATAGCATGAAAGAAATCATGATGAGATCATGATAATGAGATTCCTATCATGTGCAATTATGTTAGTATCTAAATAAT
>JANQAP020000587.1:4061045-4088190 GCA_026874005.2 Erythroxylum coriaceum | reverse complement strand
AATGTCAATGATTAATCTTATCATAGCAATGGTGCAAATATCCTTAGACTTGAGGTACTCAAGGATATCTTGGATACAAATCTTATGCTTTGACATCATTCCTTGTTACCTCAAGACGAGGTCGCTCTTAGGGTGGTGATTGTGTACAGCTATTTATATTCGAAGGTAATTGGGTAGCTAATAAAGGATTCACCACTCATGATAGAAGGAGATGATACCCACGACTTCTTCTCAAGGTCATTATTCGGGAGTCTCTAGCCAGGGCAATTATGTGTCATGAAGAGAGTCTTCTATGACACATAGAGTATTGAAAACCTAGGATAAGAACTAACATCACTTGGACTAAATGTGACGTAGTCAGTCTAGCTGGAGTTGACACATAGCCCATACTTCGAACCAAGTGGGGTATAGTATGGTGAAAGGACGAATTACACGATAATTGTCTATAAAAAGGTTCATAAGTTGGATAATTAACTATCAAAGAGTTTATGTGTTAATCGACTTATATTTCGGTAAATAGGCATCATGAAACCCTTCAGGATGTGTTTGAATTAAGAGATAATTTAAGTGCCTAAAATGGCTGGGAACCTAAGGGTCACCCACATAAAAGATTGAATAAAAATAAGTGTGTATGACCTATTTTAAGCAGGCCACGATCGTGCCTCATAGGGCCATGATCGTGGCCTAAGGCGAGGCATGCCACGATCTTAGCCAGCAAGGCCACGATCGTGACAGAAGCTGCAAAGCGACATATAAGTGAGTTTTTCACTTATGTGCAAGAGGTTCCTTCACTTCTTACACACTCAATTGATAGAGAAAGGGTTCTAGAAGAGTTATAGAGAGGGTGAGAAGTGTTCTTGAGTTATCTTCATGCAAATTTATGTAATTGTTGTATAAATCTTACATGCACGCCAGATAACCTTAATCTATCTCCCATATTGAACATCTACGTGAACTCATCAAGTTTGGTATTCTAAAACCCTTACACATTGTTTCATCTTCCTTTTTTGCATGTTTTTAGGTGATCAAGGAAGAGTTTGGTGTTTGCAACAACCCAAACAAGGAGAAGAAACAAGAAAGGAGGACATACACAAGGTAAAAAGTTTTGTTATTTCATGTTCTTTACATATCCTTGCATGTATGTGAGATTCTGTGATTTTCGGGTTGTCATGGTATTAAAATCTTGATTCCGACACTTCCGCTGCATCCACATGCATGAGATGCATGCAACCATAGCAAACTCAACACTGATGGCACCCGAGGGGGGGGGGGGGAGGGGGAGGATGAACTTGGTGAATTCAAGATTTTAATTTAAGGATACTAACTTATAAAATCAAAATTTAAAAATTATCACAAATGTAAGAATGAATTAAAAGTAAAGGAATTTAATTATGCATGTAAACAATAGAGCAAAGAGTAAAGGAAGAGAAACACAATTTGATTTATAGTGGTTCGAAAAATAATCCTTGCCTACATCTACTCCCAAGATTCGTATTGGATTTTCATTATAATTCTTATTTCAAGATGAAGAATAACATTTTATAATCTTTATTTTCACAAAAATGGACCTTATTTTCAAACTTTCTTTAGGGTAAAGAGGATCCTTAAACCACTTTAGCAACAAAATAATTACAAACCCAAAAAATAGCTTCAGCTTAAACTTGCTCACTTGGATATTTTGATAATCATAAAAAAAGACTCGCTCACTCAAATGAGACAATGAATGCTCAAATGATTAAAAATATTTTAAAATGTGTGTAAAAGACACTCAATTGCTTATTAATGATAAAACTAATGGGAAAACACATATATATATATATTATTTTAGGAAATAGTTGATGGAGCCAAGAACTAGCCATTAAAATTGTTATTTGTAGAGCATTGGTCAACCAGTATAGCATACTGGTTGACCAATATGCATTAGAAGCTCTAGATTGACTAACTGCTAGAACACTAGTTGACCGATAGCATTAGTCAACCAGTACATCAACCAATTCTATAGCAAACTCATAGTACACCAAATTTAACAACTTGAACATATATTGATCGACAACCAACTCATATAAGTCGACCAATCACCCCAAAAACAAGATTTTAACACCTTTAAAAGCTTAAGCTCAATTGGATTAGTGCACTTATGATTAAACATCTCAAAATGTTCCCCTAAAACTTTATTTGAAAGATCGAGAGGTTTTCATATTAAAAACAAAAACTCTAATGCCTTTGAATGAATTGACAAACTTATTTAATGAAGGAAAGTGAAAATTTTATGCATGGTGAGCTTTTTAAACTATTAAAAACAATCAAGATGAGCTTACAATAAGTGGTACATCAAATAATCTCGATGTTTCTTGATCTTCTACTTGACTTGATCTTGATCTTGATATTGAAGATTGCAAACTTAGTATTTTCTTTTATAGCATCATATTCCTTCTCATTAACAAAATTAAACTTATTAATAGTACTTATATTTTGTTATTATCAAAACCTCGATTGGATCCTTCCTTAGTTCAACAGATGATTTTTTTTTCTAATGATCTATAAAGTTTATTTAAAAACTTTATATTTTATAATTTTCATAAATATTTTGGTATCGATTGATTAATATTAGGGTAAATTATGTTAAATATCCTAAATTATAAGTAAATATATATTTAACTTTCATATTTAAGTATTTGATATTATCAAAAATGAGAGAATTTAAATATATTTTATTGTTAATTTTTAAAAAATTAAAATAAAATTTTGAATGAAAAACTTTTACAAATTTTAATAATAATATAATGCACTATGATTAAAATTTTGAAAAAATCTGACGAAGTTATTAAAATTTTGAAAAATTTTGACAAAGTTGTATTTTGAAGTTATTAAAATTTTGAAAAAATTTGACAAAGTTGTATTTTATAATTTTGTAAAGGATTAAAATTTAAAGAATCATAAAAAAATAAAAAGTTTGTTTGAATATCACAAAATTTTATAAGGCCTTAAAAATGTACAAGTACAAAGCTAAAATTAATTTAAAATCAATTAAGTTTTATTACAAAGAATATATAAACAAATATTCATAATATATAATAAGGTTAATTACAAAAAAATCTCAGATTTTACTAAATTTTGCAATTATAGGTAGAGCTTTGAAAAGTAAAAATAAAATACTCTTGCTTTTAATTTTTCATGAAAGTAATCTACTATCAGTCTTCTTGCCAACGCTGTTGATGTAGCATGCCATGTTAGCTAGTATATTTGTGACATGGATGACATATGAACTTTAACTTCTACTTCAGTAAATATCTTCAAATAAAAATAAATTATAAAAAAAATAATTCTCTCTTTTACCTCTCCCGACACTTCCCGCCATATTTAGAACAAGAATTTTATGTTCATCATTTTTTAGATTTGATCATAAATTTCTTTGTCCAAAATTCAAAGTGAAGAGTATGCCAAGTATTTGATGCTATTGTAGCTCATACTAGTCCAAAATTCCATAGCTAACAACTCTTAATTATTTATGAAATGGCTAAATAGAACCTCAGTGAGTACATCAAGCTTATATTAACACCTCCTAACAAACCTACCGTATCTCAGTAGAATCACAAGTTGTACCCTAAATAAGCAAACCTAAATATTGAAAAAGTTTGCATTTCTCAAAGTGATCTTATCCCATCCATTTCCTTCTCCGCATATAAATCAACATTCTACCATTTAATTTGCTAAAGAGGATATTAAAGTTTTTGTGTCATCCACGTTGTAAAGATACTAGCTAATATGGCATACCACATCAGTAATATTAATAGGGAGACTAAAGGCAGCTATTTTTAAAAAAAATTAAAAGTTTAAACATTTTATTAGTATTTTTCAAAATTTGAATTAAAATTACAAAATTTAGGAAATTTAGAGAATTTTAAAATTAATTCCATATAACAATATAAAAATTAAAATTAAAATTAAAATATTTATAAATTATTGAAAGGGCATAATGTGTAAAATTATTTTCCTATAATATTATTATAAATATGCATTTTACTTTGTTTTGATTTAAATATTTAACAAGTTATATTCAACATGATTTTTATAAAATATTGTATAATTATTTGTCTAAAAGTAAATTAAGTAACAAATAAAAATTATTAAACATAATCTAATTAGTTATATAATTTAAATAAAAATATTTTTAAATTTATATGATATTTTTAAATCAATGAACATAATTTTATTAAACTTCTTAAGAGGGAAAAATAGTCTTAATAGTACAGCAGTTTATCGAGAAAAAAGAAAATATTGGAAGAAAAGTCATTTTAAATTATAAATAACAAATAGTTGTTGAATCTACAAGCAATTAGGAGTATTATGTCCATTATATATGTTGGTTTATTCCATACAACCAATCGATTGATTATAGTTTTGTCACATAATTATTTAAAGACATTCTTTATCATATACATATTCAGATATATATGATAAAGTCCATGAGATAAATATAAATTATAGATAAAATTATGCTGAGATTATAATTATGAGATTCATATTGCATTTATGTATTATTTCTAAATTATTCCTAGTCATTGTGTTATTAAAATTGGACATTAATAGAGTGTAAAAAAACTATCACACATTATGTTTCTTTTTTATGAAGGAAGTAGTCGATCTCGTAGACTAAAGTATAAACATACTTAGACAAATATGTAGGTGCTTGTTAGAGAACAAATTCATTAAATTGACCTTATATGAGAATTTCATTTGTATATCTATGAAAATTCTCATTGTGATGATTGTATAAGTGATTTTTTGACTTGTGATGATCAAAATTTCTCATAAAGGGATTGATATGTTTTGATATTATTTATGACTTATTATAGTCAAGGATAACTCAGTCGGTAGTCAGTGGATATAACATAGAGGTAGTTGAGTGATTGATATAAGATTTATCACCCTAACGTAATTAGAGAGAATGTTATATTATTCTCGATTAGTATTGATTTTAAAAATTCTTGAACAAAGTGGAATGACACTTTAAAATGATTTTTAAATGTCATTAATAAAACCAATTACTAATGGTGGAGAACTAAGATGATTGGACTTAAATAATAGACATTATTTTCATGCTTTATGTTTAATCAAAACATTACATGATGAAAGAATTGAATTATATGAAAAAATTATACACTGAAAAGTTATTCAAAATTACTTTGACATTCCTAAATATTTAGGTGGTCATGATGTATTGTTAGATGCTAATCTTAATTAATAGAATTAAATTGTTTAATTAAATAATTAGAGATAAATTAAAGGAGTTTAATTTATCTATTCCTAAATATGATTTATATCAATTGCCAACATACCTAATGGGTCATATACAAAAAATCGGTTGAAGAGAGAAAAAGTGTTTTATTTAAGTTGGACTTGACTGTAAAGTTTTAGAAACTTTATGATTAAAATGATATATTTAATAAATAAGGACAAATATAAGATATTAGGCGTTATTTGAACATAATTGGTATTTAATTAGAAATAATTGTAATTCTAATTGAAGTTTAATTAAAAATATAATTTTATTTCAATTAAATTACTAAAATATCCAAAACCTACTATAAATAGGCTTAGGCTCCAAAAGGGCTAATACTTCTGGCCTAACCATCTATACAATAGTTATAGAATTCGCTTAACACGTTTTATGAATATCGTTAGAGGTTGGAGACTTGTGCTGCTGCGATGGTTAAGATGAACCAATTTTATAAATAGTTTGAAGGAAATTACAAGAAAAAAAATAAAACTTCATATTAAGGTACGAATTAAGATTCATGCTTTATTATAATTTATGTGTTAATCATTTTATATAATTTAAGTGATCTTGGCTTTCAAAAAATCAAAACAAAAAGCGTTTTGTATTTATTCCGCTATGCGTAGGATTAGATGCCGCTTTGATTTCCCAACATTGATCTCATAATAAACTTTAATTACGTAATTTGATTAAAATTATTTGATTGTTATTGATAATAATTTTGGAATTGGTTGCAAAATGATTGCAATTTAGATCAAATTATTACATATGTGCAAAGTTTATATTAAGATCTTGTAAACACAAACCCTAAAATCATATTTAGATATGATTATTTTTAATTTGAAGAGTTCATGTTATAAAAACTTAGAGTTAAGAATTCTGAATCTTGATTTTAAAATCCTTAAACCAATAGATACTACATAGACTACACATATAAGTTATTGAAGTTAATAGTTTCCAAAAAAGGTTTGAATAAAAAGAAACCCTAAACGCAGAATATGGAAAATTATATACAATTTGATCATTATTGAGTTGATTTCTAGAAAAACAAAATGGAATAATGCGTCTAGGGATTTTGAATTTTTTAAATGGTTTGAAGAGATGAGATATCTCAAAGGTAGGTTTATTGCAGTGTTGGTTGTGTTATTGGGTTATTATTAGATGTGGATATCATTTTTTAACTAGTGTTATTGGAGAGTTGGCTACTCACTAGGGAGTTGCAGGCATGGAGGCATTACAGTTGCAGGTAACTAGTGGAAAGCCTCACATAAGTATCTAGAGACGTATAAAAACATCGCTAGAGAAGACGTATCGTGAAAAAGAGGCATGTTTTTGTTGAATCTCCATAAGATGCTACTGGTAGCTGTGACTCACCATGGAGGAGTTATGACTGAGGTTAAGCTTGCAACTCGAAGAAGTATGTTGTGATAATTTTGGAACATAGAAAAAAAGGATGAGTATTCAGAGAGAGAAGTGAGACGTAAAAGAGAGAAAAGCTAATTTGCTTCAGGATTTTTAGGCCCACTTCAGTGGTTACAATGGCTATTAAATGGTATTAGGACCTGTATGATGATGACACATGTTTCATTCATCGAAGGTTTGTTATAACTGTTACAAATATGGCACTTCTTTATCTTATTTACTAATTTTCTAAACCTTCGACATAGTTTTCTTCTTCTTCTTATTCTTCCACTTTCCTCTTCAACATCATTCTCTCTCTTCTCTTACGTACATTGATTAATCTATAGGAATCTCTTCTGTAATTCGATGATGGCTACTCATGTAGCTCTTTCTTTAGATTGACCATCCTTCTTCCCCATATTGCTTCGAGTACCCTCTCAATAATGGGTACTTATGATGGCAATTGTGAAGAATAGGATGTTTTCTTTGAAATGAATTTCTTTAGGCTATGTTTAGTTAGATGTAAGGTTTTAATGAAATGGAATGATTTATAACGTAATGGAATGTAAATGGATGTAATATTAGAAAATTTTTGTTTGGGAGGGATGGAAGAGCTCATAATGTAATATAATGAAATGTTATTTGAAAAAAGGGTTCACAATATAATATAGTGAAATGTTGTTTATCATTTTACATTCCTTTCTAAACCCCCCAAATCGGAGGTAGCTTTTTTTTACTGTTTAGGATGGAATGAGATATAATGTGAAACCTTCCCTTTCCATCATATTTCATTACATTCCGTTATAAACTCTCCTTCCAAGCGATGGAATAATATTACATTCCATTAATAAACACCTAACTAATCATAGCCTTAGTTGAGATACGTAAAAGGTTGGATGAATTACGAATTCTTTGGGAAGCTCTAACAGGTATGCCACCTTATTAATTTTAGTCGTAATTTTGAATTGGACCATAACACAGTGAAGTTAGTTTCTAATTTCCCTTTCTTTGCATAAGTGTTGTCGATATGGTTGGAGCTTTAAAAAAACCTATTGTCCCAGTTTGAATTCTCTCTCTGTTCTCTTTTTATTAGCATGATGCTTAATCCTTTGTTATGTTTTGTTCAGATGAAATTTCATGATTTAAAGTGCCATTTCTCGGTCCAGTAGCTTGGTCTATCAAATTGTTATGGGAATCTCCAACTAGGTAAAGTACATAGAGTGGTGGAGGATAACTGTAAAGAATTTCAAAAGTGTCGTATTAGTGGAGAAATGATGGGTTGTGTTGTACCACCATTCTACCATTGACAGTCAGAATCCCCTTTTCCAGGGAGCATCACTACAAAAGCAAATGAGATATGTTTATAGTATCTTATTAATGGCTTCTATTTGCCTGTCCTTTTGAGGATGATATCAAAGTGGAGAACCTCAAACTGACTCCTTGTAGAATGCACTTAAGGACAAAGGGTCGCGATCATTTGCTGTAGCTTCTAACATTCTGTGAAGCTTAAAGACATGATCTATAAAAGCCTGCATAATTTCCTAAGCTTTGTAAGGATGTCCAAGGTCCATAAAATGTGAATAGTTGCTCAACCTATCCACTGCTACGTAAATGCAAGACTTCCCTTTAGATAGAAGTAAGCCTTCAATGAAATCCATACTTATTTCTCACCAACAACCCTCTAGTATTGGAAAATGTTGTAGGAGCCTTGGGTATGCTACATGGTCATACTTACTTTGCTAGTAAGTAACAGAATTTTTTACTTACTTTTGGAATTCTTTGGCTAGTTGTTTCTAGTGGAACAGATTTTCTATCCTTTTGATCATTGTCGTTACCACTGAGTGCCCTCATTTTGGATTGTCATGTGCAAGGGACATTAGTTTCTTTCAGAGTTCCTCATCACAACCAATAAACAATCTCCCTTTCTATGTCATTTCTTCACTCATAATTCCTAAATTGTACTTCTTGATTTTTTAGTTTCCTGATTAAGTCTCGAATGGTAGCATCCCTCCTCCACTATTCCTTAATCTCTTACATTAGGGTTATCCAGACTTAGGACACCGTTAACATTATTAACTCGTGACAAGAGACCCTATACAACATATCTGCTACGACATTCTCCTTTCCGCTCCTATATGTGACTTTGAATTCATAACCTAACAACTTTGGTAGCCAGTTCTGTTAGAATGGCGTTGAAATTCTCTATTCTAATAAGTATTTCAAGTTCTTGTGGTCTATTACAATAATGAATAAGCGACCATTAAATAATGATGCCATTGCTTTACTACTTTGATGACGACTAAGAATTATTTTCCAAAGTCCCTAATGTTTGGGTGCTAATGCTTTGTTGAGGAAAGTTATAGGATGTTTATCTTGTTAAAACACTACCCCAATTCCTTTTTCACAAGCATCTGCTTCCACTATGAAAGGTCGTGAAAGGTCTGTCAACATTAGGACGAGGGTTGTTACCAGCATTTCTTTTAGCTTCTTAAACGCTTATTGATGGTCTTCTTGCTATTCCCACTTCCCTGTGACTTATTTCTTTAACAATGCAATCAAAGGTTTGGTTATTACCCTGTAATGCTTGACAAAGCATCTATAGTATCTTATCAGTCCGAGAAAACCCCTAAGCTCCTTTAACATTCATGGTGGTGGCTAATGCTAAATTGTGAGAATTTTCTTAACGTTCGTCAACACTCCTTTTATAGATGGAATGTCCTTGATAGTCAATCTTTCAGGCTCCAAAGACACATTCACTCCCATTGAGGAAAAGTTGCTACTGCTTCAAAACATGTAACTCCTGCCATAGATGTTCCAGATGTTGAATAAAATTTCGTCTGTAAATGAGGAGATCATCAAAGAAGACTAAAAGAAATTTCTACAAGTATGGTCTAGAGATCTCATTCATAAGGCTTTGAAAGGTAGTGGGTGTGTTTATGAGCGTGAAAGGCATCACTAAAAACTCAAAGTGTCCTTTGTGCATTTTGAATGTCGTCTTTGAAAAGTCTTATTCCCTTATCCTAATTTGGTGATATCCAAACCTTAAATCTAGTTTAGAATGCCTTTCAACTTTTCTAGATTACTGGAGTGGGGAACTTGTTTTTGATAGTGTGTTTATTTAATTCTCTGTAGTCAACACACATCCTCTATGTGTTATCTTTCTTCTTAAAAAGGATTACCAGAGAGCATAGGGCTCAGACTCGATCTAATGAGTCCTTATTCTAAAAGCTCTCATAAAGGTTGCTCGATTGCATCTTTTTGCTCGCCTATACACCTATAGGGTCTTATGTTTATAGTTTTCATTCCTTGTTTATGCGAGATGTTGTGGTCGTGAACTCTTTTTGGAGGTAATTGCCTTGTCTCCTGGAACACCACAATAAACTCTACAAGGAGCTCTTCTAGTTCTTCTCCGATATTTAGTTTATCCTCTAGTGACAATTGTTGCACGCAGAACTCCAATGGATATGTTAAACGTAGCATAAACAATAAGCTCTTACTAGAATGGGATATCAATTTGTGAAGGGCCTTACCAAATATTTCTCTTACTCCTTTCTTTGGGTTGCCTGTCAACTTTGCTGTTTGGCCTTCCCAATAGAACTTTGTGGTGCGTTTCTTGAAGTTGCATAATATGTAATCTAGTTTCGCCAACCACTAAAATCTTAATACCATATCGCATCCTCCTAGTTTGATGATGAGCACTTCAGTTCCACATTGTAATCCTTACATATTATAGGTGAAATTTCTGCACATCTAATGATAGTTTAGTTTTAAACCTCCTCCCACCGTTATCTTTAAGGCTAATATTTCTACCACTTCTACATGTCCCTTTCTAATCAGTTTATTGTCTAGAAAATTATGAGTGCTTCTGCTGTCAATAAGGATATGCAATGGTTTCGTCTGGTGACTACCCACTACTCTCATCTGCTTGAACTTTTCTTGGTCCTTTAGGCCCCATATTGCCTCCAGAGACACCCTAGGACTCACTGGTGCCCTCTTTTCCTGTTCTTCATTGGTCCCTTCATTTTCTATCATTTCTTCTTCTTCTACCATACAAAATTGAAATTGTCATCTCTTACATTTATGTCCTGGGTTGTATTTATTGTCACATCAGAAACACAATCCTCTCGCCCTCTTCTTATCGAACTCTCTACTGTTCATCATTTTTGTCCCTTGCACATTTCTGATGTAGTTGGGTTTGTTCACATTCACTTGTTTTCCTAGTGTAGGAATATGGCTTCTGGATTATTTATGGTTGGTGGGACTATGTGGTTGTCACCCTTGTAAGTAAAAGCCGCTCCTCCTCCTCCCTGCCCTGATGCTTCTGCTCCTTTTTCGAAGTACACAGGTATGCTGGTGACTACTATGGCCTCGTATTTCTTGGCAAGTGTGTACACTTGCTGAAGTATTTGGGGGTCCATCATCCTGACCGTAGGCTCCAGCTCTGATTTCAGACCCTTCAGGAAAAACCCGTTAGGTAAGCTTTAGGGAGTGTCAGTTTGTTAGAATACTTTTCGAACTGCGCACAATATTCCATCACCGATCCTTCCTATTTAAGATTCTTCAAGTTGCCTACTGGGTCTTCAAAAATTTCTTCATCGAATCTCTGCCTTAGTTCCATCAGAAAATCTTCCCATCTTAACGATTCTCCTTCATTTCTGTTTCTGGTCATCAGCTGGTACCATTCTTGTTCTACTCCTTCCAAGTGTAGTGATGCTACAAGAATTTTCGGTTCCTCTGGTGTGTGATCGATGGCGTAGAACTCTTTGCAGCGGTAAATCTAGCTTCTCACCCCTACCCCATCAAAAGTAGGAAAGTCGATCTTGCTGAATCTTATTGGAATGGTATAGTTTCTAGTATCTCCAGAGTTTCGTGGCACCAGTTCAGTCTCCTCTTTTACCATCTTTTGCATGAGTTGTTGAAATGTGGATTTGATGTTGATTTCTTTTTTGTTTCTCATTTGTGCCTCCAAAAGATTCTTCATTCCTTATTATAGACAGCGCACCTGAGCTCCTTGTGTGTTTTTTGCCATTGTACTACAGCTAAGGATCGTCTTCTTTGATACCAATTGTTGTGATAATTTTGGAACGTGGTAAAAAAAGAAGAGTATTCAGAGAGAGAAGTGAGATATAGAAGGGAGAATAACTAATTCGCTTCAGGATTTTCATGCCCACTTTAGTGATTACAATGACTATTAAATACTATTGGGACCCCTATGATGATGACATGTGTTTCATGCATCAAAGGTTTGTTATAACCGTTACAGGTAAGATACATTTAAACCTTCGTCATCGTTTTCTTATTCTTCTCATTCTTCCACTTTCCTCTTCGATGTCGTTCTCTCTTTTCTTTCACGTACATTGATTATTACCCATATCAGAACGAGGTGAGAAAATTACGACAAATTTTTTGAAATAATCCGTTCGAAGTTCGGGTGAGTACATTGAAAGTTGGTGAACAGTAACTACAAAAGGTGACAACTGTTTATGCATTTATTTTTGCATTAAACTGTGCAGTTACTGTAATTCAAGTATACAGGACTATTCACGTGTATGGTACTATTCATACATACGCATACAGTACTATTCACATATGGGTACTATTCATACATACAAGTACTATTCATGTGAAATAGTGGGAGCTAAATTCTATTCGTGATAAAAGTAATGGTAGCAAAATTTGATATTGATAAATTCAATGGAAGTAATTTCTCATTGAAGAAGTTGAAGATGAAGGCTATTTTGAGAAAAGATAACTGTTTAGCAGTCATCAGCGAAAGAGCGGCAACATTTTCAGATGATAATAAGTGGAATGAGATGGATGAGAATGCTATTGCAAATTTTCATCTGGCACTAACAGATGGGGTGTTGTCAAGCATAGAGGATAAGAAGACGACAAAAGAGATTTGAGATCATCTTACAAAATTGTACGAATCCAAAGCACTCCACAACAAAATTTTTTTGAAGAGAAAACTATATACTTTATTCATGGCGGAATCCACTTCAGTACGGAGCACTAAATACTTTAACCACTCTGTTTTCTCAACTCACATCAATGGGGCACACAATAGAGATAAGTGAACGTGCAGAACTTCTACTCCAAAGTCTACTAGATTCGTATGATCAACTCGTCATCAATTTAACAAACAATACAGACACTTTAGTCTTCGACAATATTGTAACTGCTATTCTAGAAGAAGAGATTCGGTGCAAAAGTAAGGAAGACAAGCTAGCAAATTCCCGACCTTGACGGTGACAAAATGAAGATCAATAGAACGTGGCCCAAGTGGGAGTCATAGTCATGGTAGATCGAAATCTAGGAGTAAGAAGAATTTCAAGTACTACAATTGTGGCAAGAAAGGGCACCTGAAGAAAGATTGTTGGAATCTGAATAAGAAAGATTCTATTCCTCAAAGAAATGCGGCAACTACTTCAGATGATGGAGGTGCAATGGTCTGTGAAGCAACAACGACTATTGGAGGTAAGATAAGAATTGTTGATGTATGACTTTTCGATTCAGCAGCTACTTTTCATATGACCTCTCGAAGAGACTGGTTCCATCAGTATGAATATGTCCGTGGGGGATCTATGTACACCTGTAATGATCAAACTCTGAAGATCGTTGGTATCGATACCATCAATTTAAATATGTATGATGGGATAACTCAGACTATTAAAAAGGTGTGAAATGTGGAGGGCCTGAAGAAGAATTTGTTGTCTGTATGCCAACTGGATGATCTCAGTTTCATATTTGAGATTCAAAAAAAGATTATGAAAGTGATTAAAGGAGCACTGGTATTTATGAAAGCAGAGAAGATTATTGCAAATCTATACATGCTGATGGAAGTAATTTTGCAAGAAGGAGAAACATCCGTTGCTGTGACTATTCCAGATGACAAATCTGCAATGACGTGGCATAAAAAGCTTGGACATATGTCAGAACAAGGAATAAAGAAACTTGCAGAGAAGAATCTACTTCCAGGTCTCACAAAGGTATCACTACCCTTTTGTGAGCATTGCATTGTGAGTAAGTAGCATCGATTGAAGTTCAACACATCAAAGTTCAGAAGCAAAGAAATTCTAAAATTGATTAAGTTTGATGTATGGCAAGCACTAGTTACGTCTCTAAGACGAGAAAATTTCTTTGTATCATTCATTGATGATTATTTGAGGAGATGTTAGGTGTTTCCTATTAAGAGGAAAGTAGATGTGTTTCCAACTTTCAAATTTTACAAACTGCAGGTGGAACTCGCTTCTGGTAAGAAGATCAAGTGTTTGCGCTCAGATAATGAAGGTGAATATACTGGTGAAGAATTTGATGAATTCTGCAAGCAAGAAGGCATCAAAAGGCAGTTGACGACGACATACACTCCTCAACAAAATGGAGTAGCAGAGCGGATGAACTTTATTGGAAAGAACAAGAGCGATGTTGAGAACTGGAAGCTTAGATAAGAAATTTTGGAGAAGCAGTCAATACTGTATGATATGTGGTGAATCGAGCTCCATCGATTGCAATTGAGTTGAAGACATCGATGGAGATGTGGACTGGTAAACCAGTGGATTATTCTAACCTCCATATACTTGGAAATCCTGCCTCTGTGATGTTCAATGCTCAAGAAACTACGAAGTTAGATCTAAAATCCAGAAGATCTATTTTCTTGGGACATGTTGAAGGAGTAAAGGGGTATCGTCTGTGGGATCCCACTGCCCACAAGATTGTTATCAGCAGAGATGTTATTTTCTTGGAAGATAATGATCAAGAGCAAACAAAAGATGCTAGCACTTCAAAAGAGAATTCAGAGACTACAACAGTACAGGTGGAAAGGGAATTTGATCAAAATGATTCTTCTGAAGTTACACTAAAGCACGAGGAGCAAGAACCAATCGAATCTGATGTTTCAGATACTCAGAGATCAACTCGCACAAGAAGAGCATCGAGTTGGCACTCAGATTATATTATGGAGAGCAATATTGCATATTGTCTTTTAACTAAGGACAGAAAGCCATCAACTCTTCGAGAAACAATGAATAATTCAGATGCATCTCAGTGGATGGCAGCAATGCAGGAAGAAATTGAAGCTCTGCATAAGAATAAGACATGGGAGCTAGTATCACTAACATAAGGAAGAAAGCCTATTGGTAATAAATGAGTTTATAAGATCAACCAGAGTGATGATGATCAAGTAGAGCAATATCGTGCTAGATTCGTGGTAAAAGGATATGCTCGAAGGAAGGAATTGACTTCAATGAAATATTTTCTCCTGTGGTTCGACTCACTACAGTTCGAGTAGTCCTAACGATGTGTGCTACATTTGACTTGCATCGTGAGTAGTTAGATGTGAAAACTGAATTTCTTCATGGAGATATTGAAGAAGAAATTTATATGCTCCAGCCAGAAGGTTTTGAAGAAAAAGGAAAAGAGAACTTGGTTTGTAGGTTGAACAAATTTTTGTATAGTTTAAAGCAGGCGCCGAGGTGTTAGTATAAGAGATTTGATTCCTTCATCATGAGCCTTATATACAGCAGACTGAATGCAAACCCTTGTGCCTATTTCAAGAGGTTTGAGAAAGATGATTTTATAGTCTTGCTATTGTATGTAGACAACATGTTGGTAGCAGGCCCCAACAATGATTGTATCAAAGAATTGAAGGCACAGTTGGCTAGGGAATTTGAAATGAAGGACTTGGGACCGGCAAACAAGATTTTAGGGATGCAAATTCACCGAGACAGAAATAATAGGAAGATTTGGCTTTCTCAGAAGAATTATTTGAAGAAGATCTTGCGACGATTTAACATGTAAGATTGTAACTCAATTTATACTCCTCTTCCTGTTAATTTCAAGTTATCCTCAAATATGAGTCCTAGCAATGAAGAAGAGAGGATGAAGATGTCTCGAGTATTATATGCATCAGCAGTGGGAAGCTTAATGTTCGCTATGATTTGTACAAGACCAGACATTGTACTTGTAGTAGGAGTAGTTAGTTGATACATGGCGAATCCTGGTCGAGGGCATTGAAATGCTGTTAAGAGGATTCTCAGATATATCAAGGGAACCTTAGATGTTGCATTATGTTATGGAGGATCTGATTTTACTATAAGAGGATATGTTGATGCTGATCATGCAGGTGGTCTTGATAAAAGTAAATCCACTACAAGATATGTGTTTACACTAGCTAGAGGAGCTGTGAGCTGGGTTTCAAAAATGTAGTCAGTTATAGTTACGTGAATAACAGAAGCATAATATGTGGCAGCTACACAAGTTAGTAAAGAAGCAGTGTGGTTGAAGATGTTGTTACAAAAACTTGGGTATAAACAAGAGAATATTACTCTGTTTTGTGATAAATAAAGTGCTTTGCATCTTGCAAGGAATCTAGCATTTCATTCAAAGACAAATCACATTCGAGTTCAAGACCACTTCATTCGTGAGAAAGTGGAAGAAGGAACGATGGATATTCAGAAAATTTATACCATGGATAACCTAGCAGATTTTATGACAAAAGCAATCAACGTTGACAAGTTTATATAGTGTCAATCCTCATGTGGCCTGACAAAGACGTAAGCAACATGTAGCGGCAAGGTAAAAAGAACAGTGTGAAGATTTGATTGACTCTCAATCCAATTTTCAAGTGGGAGATTGTTGCTGCTGATTGCACCAAGTCAAGAAGAGGGCAACCGGCTGCACAAAGTCAGGAATAGTATGAAGAAAAAAAAAGAGGCCAACTATGGACAGTCTGTTCACAGTTGTGTATATGCGTATAGGAGACCTATAGATAGGCCTTCCCATATCAGTTTTCTAATATCCCAGAAATCTCTTCTTCCATTAAATCCTCACAAAAGTTTAAAGAGTGTTTTTCCTATTTAGTGAGAGAGTTAGTATTTCTATTTGCAAAATAGAGAGAAGTTGTACTCCTAAATTTCATAGTAAAATTTCTTTTTGCTTGCGTATGGTTTTTATCCGAACTTAGGAGTTTTTCACGTAAAATCTGTCAGTTCATTACTATTCCTTCAGTCCTATTTAGTTACGAACATGCTCTAATCCGGTCGATTTTTCAACAATAACAAAGTACATGGATGAACGTTGCTGGCATGTCGTACCAAGATGCAAATAGAAACTAGTGGTGACAGGAATGATTAGTAGTAGTAGAGCTTGCAGCTGCGACAACTAATGAAGGCAGTGTGTCCTGTTTAGTTGTTGGAGAAAATTTTGTCATTGATCATGTGGTGGAGTCTACAACAGGCAAAACATCAAAGTAGGTGATGAACTATGGTAGTGGCAACACAAAGCAAGAGGAGACAGGAAGGGAATGGTGGCTAGAGTCTTTTTTGAATAAGAAAGATGGGTGTTTGGCTACAGGTTTAGATTATTTAAGATCAGGAATATGGAATTCTTAACCTAGAATAAGGTGTGTTTCACTATAAGATTTTCTAAACCTATAAATAAAATAAGTTAATCTTTTTTAAGAATAACTTTATTTTAAATAATTTTTAAAAATTTTAAAATATGAAATTCAAATTTTCAAAATTAAAGTAATTATTTTTCTTAATTTAATTAAGATTAATAGTTATGTTGATTTTAAATTAAATTTTTAGAAAATTGTTTCCTACAATTATAATTAATTTTATTTCAATTAGTTTGAAATTAATTGATTAGACTTCCAAATTAAGAAAAGTATTTTCTTAAGTAATTAAAAAAGGTGTTTCTTAATTGAGTTCTATTTATTTCAGTTTGATTGAAGTAAATTCAATTCATTTAGAGAATTATTATTCTATTCATTTAGAAAATGTTTATTTATTTATTAATAATAAGTTTTTATTTATTAGAAAATATTTTTCTTAATAAAATTTGAAAAATTTATTCATTTATTAATTAAGAAAAATAGGTTTCCTTTAATATTTTAAAATATTTTTCTATTTTATTAAGGAAAGATTTTCTAATAAATTAAGAATTCAATCTCTAAGTAAATAACATAAATGATTTCCTAATTAAATTTAAAATTTTTATTTAATGAAAGTAGTTTCCTTTAATATTAGAAAAAGTTTTCTAATTTCTAATTAGATTAAAAACAGTTTTCTAATTTGATTGGAATGTCTTACTTAAACAATTTTAGAGAATGAATTTTTCTAAAATATGAAAACTAAGAAGTGTAATTTATTAAATATTTTCAATAAATTAATTAAAGGAGTCAACATAATTGGAAATATTTTCCAATTGAATTTGAAAATTAATTTTAAATTAAATTGAATTTCTATTTCAAAAAAGAATTTAACTCATTTAGGAATCAATGAGTTTAATCTAATTTTAAAATTTTTAATTTTTTCAAATAGTTGAAATATTTAGTTAGATTATAAAGATCAATAACTAAAATCAAACAAAGCTCGATATTTTATGCATATAATTTGATTATGAATACATAAGTTTCACACTTTATTTATATGTTTAGCACATATATTGGATGCATGATTACATATTTTATATATGTGATATTATTACATGTAAGTTTGTATTTGATAAGATGAATAAAAAATAAATTTCTCGTTAAAATATTAAGTACATGATTGTTACCTTCTATTGTTATAAGAATAAATCAGAGTTCAATGTATTATTAGGCATGTTGAGCAAACTCAAGACAGCTTTAACCTAAATATGTTTAGTTTTATAACATCAGATCCTTTTTAACTAAATTTATGTGATTTGTATGAGTAAATTCATGATCACATTAGTTTAGAGGTATAAGAGTAATATATAAGATATATTTTGGCAAGAGTTATCACCTAATAAATCTAGGAGCCATATGAAATGTTATTCATAAAGTTGTTATCTACGTAATTTAAGTTTAGTTTATTTGTTGAGGGAACTCAAATTCAACTAAATTTAAATAGGTTCCTAGCTTACTCGAGAGATTAGAGTAATATTTCCTAATATTATTAAGGGCTATTATTTCGAATAAAATAGTGGGAGCAACCAAATGTATGATTAAAGTTCTGATCTTATTTGGTAGGCATGACATATAATCAACACTTCACTTCTCTTAGATTTATAATTTATTTTAAGTAAAAAATGCTTTTGGTTAGTTTAGTTGATACTAAGAGTTAGTGAACCAAATTACTTGGACATAGGCTATGTTTAAGAAAGGTTCTCAAAGTTAGATGCTAAAATTTGTATGTCCATTATGCAATATTGCTATTAACCTCTGTTAAGAATTTGGTGACAAAATTTTAAAGATATGTCAAAATTATATAATGACAAAATGTAATGACATTTCGAGTTGACTAATATGTCACATATTTCAATGACAACATATAATACATATGTCAACATCGTGATAGTAAGAAGCAAGAGATTGTATGGAGTAGAGCTAAAAGGTATAGTACCTTAAAATAATTGTTTCACTCAATTTAGCCTACTAAAAGCACAAATGTGGACTACAAACAAAGGCTTTGCTATAGTACAATTTTTCATAAGAAAAAAATAATTATATGACTTTTCTTGTTTATACTTGATATGATAGAGATCATATATATTTATAATTTATGCTTATGAGTATTTGATACTAAATTTAGATTCAATGTTACTATAATGTTCAAGGTGTGACTAGAAATAGATTTGTTGAGTAAAAGTAGTTGATTCAAGTTTATCCAAATATTTTATATGTATTGAATCAAAAGAGAAACTTACACTTAATATAAGTGACAAGAATACAAAGTTGGATAACTAAAACTAACCCTTTATCGAAATTGTCAAATCAATATGATGAGAATCATAAAGTTATATACAAAGATATGTTTTTTTATTATGAATCGTACAAAACTTATAAGACTTGTTGGGTTGAAGAATAAACAAATCAATCTTTAGTAAAATGATGATACTAGTACTGAATTGTTAAATCTTCTACATAAAAGGTATGGTATGTGATAACAATTCATAAAAAGATAATGATTATATTTCATTAAAAGTCCTAATGTCTTTATGTGATATAGCAATATCTGTTAAATAAAATATTGATTTAAAATTTTCAAAAATTTAAATTGTTTAAATCTAAGGAAAATTTAAGCATTAAAAATGATAAAATAATTCAATGAGATGTGGTAAGATATAAATTTTTGTTTATTTGGAAAGATATAAATTTTTGGTTATCTATAGGAATTCGATTATTTGGTTAATACCTCAACAACTAATTCTATAAGAGTATAGATTTATGTATGATGTACATACAATATGAGATGTTGTATGATGCAAATTTTTTTTATAGTTAAGCTTAGTACTACAATTTACCTTCAATAGTTCCATTTAAGTCTATTAGCATGATTCCATATTAGATATGAAACATTAAGACTTTGAAAGAGCTAAAGTAAATGTTTTTGGGATGCAATGCTTAGTTAAAGCACGTATTATCCAATATGTTTATAACTAAATTTGATGATAGAAAGTTAAAAGATATCCAAAGTTTAGATATAATCTTACATATCTCATTGAACAAAATGTTTGTTTGAATGTATACTTATAGGAGAATGGTTCTCAAGATAAGTAATAAAGGTAAGATAAAATTTGGAAGGTTCAAATATCATAACAATATACCTAATTGGAACTGGTGCCTTTATTGTTGTTGTTGTTATTGTTGTTGATGATGATGTATAGTTGAAAAGGCACGAGATATTAAAAGATTCACTTTTATGATGAATTAAAAGAGTTTATTTTGGAGATAATTATGAATTTATCATGTCTACAAGAAGATTACTAAGAATATAGTTATCCTCTTTAGTAAGAGTATGTCGAGGCATGTTGCTCATAGAGACAAAAATAGTTCATATTTTCAATTGTCAAAAATATAGTTGTCCACTAATGACTCTTATTGGATATGTATAGATAATAAGTTAATTCTGATAATTATATCTATAGAAATAGAAATAGATATATGATTTATTTACCTATTCTAGTCCAAGTATATAATGTACTAAAGGTGTTTAGTATTAGAGATATTATTCTATGTATGAGTTAATATATGAGTTTAATGTTATATTGATATTAACTTTAGAAGTAAATAATAATTAAGGTATATTTTATTTTAAATAATATTATTTTAAGACTGGAAAGGTTCTAATGTAAATATATATTTTTCACTTAGTAAAAATGATTATTTGGATCAGGAGTTCTTTAATGAACTCAATATAGTTCCTTATATTTTTAAAATAGTAATGTACTATGGAACATTAGTCATTGGGCATACGAAGAGTGTTAAGGTCTCATCAAAGATTCAAGTATGTATTTAGGTAGTTTCTCTTAATTATGATGACAATTTAGATGAATTCTCTCACTGAACTAATATCCTAACAGTAGTATGATCGTTATATAAAGATATGGTATAAGATACTTAAACAATTGGCTTAGTACAAGTGGGAAATAGTTTATTTATACCCTACAATCAATTAATTATTTATAATTTAGTGATATAATTATTTAAAGGCATTCTTTATCTTATACATATTCAGATGTATATGATAAAATTCATAAGATAAATGTACATTACAAATAAAATGATGATGAGATCATAATTATGAAAATCATATTGTATTTATATATTATTCTTAAATTGTTCCTAGTCCTTGGTCTATTGAGACTAGATATTAATAGAATATAAAAAAGTTAGTACACATTTTATTTCTTCCTTACGAAGGAATTATTCAATCTCGTGATTAAAGTATGGAGATACTTAAGCAGAAGTATGGGTACTTTTTAGATAACAAGTTCATTGAACTAATCCTATATGAGAATTTCATTTAAAACATTACTTGTATGCCTATAAAAATTCTTATTGTGATAATTTTATAAGTGATCATTTGACTTAAGATTACAAAAAGTATCTCATATAGGGATTCCTATATTTTTTATACTATTTATGACATAATCTAGTCAATGGTAGTTTAGCTAGTAGTCATTGAATATATAGTATGAACTATAAAGCAGTTGTTGAGTGATCAATATAAGATTTATCACCCTAAAGTGATTAGGGAGAATGTTATACTATTCTCGATTCGTATTGATTCCAAAAATCCTTGGTCAAGATGAGATGACACTTTAAAAATTGTTTTCATATGTTAATAATAGAATTAATTACTAATGATAAAGAACTAATATGATTGGACTAAAACAGAGTAGACATTATTTTAATACTTTATGTCTAATATTAACATTATATGATGAAAGAGTTGAATTATATTAAAAAATAATGTATGGAAAAGTTAACTTTTGGCTTTTTTAAATATTTGTATAGTCATAATACGTTGTTAGATGTCAATCTTAATCAATGAAAAAGTAAAAGATTTAAATCAAATAAACAAATAATAGAAGACATAAACTAAAACTTCAATTAAATTTTAGGTTTATCTATAAATAAATGATAAAGAATGCATATTCTTGAAGTTTACTAAGTAGCAAAGTGATAAATCATAATATATTGTAACATTATCAAATATTTTAATATAATTTGTTTATTATTTTTTACCAAAATTTGATAATTTTGTTTCATGATCTCAATACTCTTAATTATAAGCTTCTACAAAAGCTAAATAAGAGGAGTTAAAGCAAACATCGCAAGTTTTACATTTGATTATCTTCATTAGTAAATAGTTTCCTTATAAGAATTATAAGAAAATTTCAATTGTAGGTAAAGTAAGAAATTTCATTTGTAAATGAAGTGATAGGATCAAAACATACTTGTATCATTGATAAAACCAAAAAATCACTTACGAATTTTGTTTTTTAATTCATAGGATAAGAAACTTAGAGAACTCCAAAACTTGTAGAACTCCTATATGTTTTTCACAGATCTCAAAATTTTCTTATCCTACACACACTTATCTTTCTAGAAAATCATAACAGTGACATTTACAATTATAATGTTTCACATTATTAGCTTATTATATACATTTATCCATTATTTCTCACTCAAACATAATAAATTTAATTAACCAAAAAGAAAACACTTATGCCTTACTTATACTTGTCTAATATCTCATACAACCAATATACTACGAGAGCACGTTTTCACACATCTGATAGAAATATATGACTTACTGACTGATGAAGCGATCCTAAAATGGATTCAGTATGCTATATCATTGATCATTTATTGCATCAATCATTGTCTCGTTGTCATTATATAAATATTTTGTATTCACATTGCCTTCTACATAAAAGATGAGTCCTTTTTAATACATATTGATGCAAACTTGAAATTGAAATGGTCTTCCTTGTTTCTTAATAATTTGAATCAAATTAACTCACTTTTCTAGAATGTCCCATTATATAAAAACATTCATAATTTTCTAGTAACATTCTAAGATAACAAATATTAATTCGATTATTCGGAATTAGGAATTTTAGATAGATCTAGGCCCAGTCCACTCCAACATTAGGCTTCTAGCCTTAAGCCTTGAGCTTTTTTTTAAAAAAACCAAGTCTTGGACTGAGATTAGTCTGTCCAAACCCAACTTGGCTCAAAGCCCAAAAATTATAGGCAAAATAACATCGTTTTGATCTACCAGGTCTAATCGGTATAGGCTTAGGCTTGGGCTAGAGTTTCAGGGCCTCCAAGCCAAGCTCGAGCAAAAACTACCCATGCCCAAGCCCAAGCCCGACCTGATCCATTGCCATCCCTATATAAAATTAGAACCCGAGTAAAAATGGTACTTTAAATTTAAGGTTCACATAGAATCAAAGGATCAACACATAATACAAGTTGAAATATGACTTATATTATCCTTATTGGTTGAAAAGGTACACATGGTATAATTCATGTGTTACAATATTGACTCTTTTTTATTAGAGCATATGTCTATTCTAGTGTTTTAAACCTTGAGCTCTCATTTATCACCTACATAAATCGATTAAAACTAGTCTATCTCCATTCTTACAAAATAATAGAGGAGATCACCCATGTGGGAAAGCATTTCATATTTGTCCAACATACTTCTTATATTTAAAATTGAATGTTCAACACTCATATAAGGTTCCTTTTAGAACAAAAAGGTTAATTCAAAATCAAGCATTTTCACATTTCTAGGACTAGAATTTTTTTAAAATTCATTTTAACAAATTTTGTTCAATTTTCAATTAAACAAATATTGCATCAAATATTCAATAACAAACAATCATCATTGATAACAAATATTATGAATAGTCACTAAACTTACTCATTTCTCTTTGTAATATTATGTCCTTGACATAATTATACTTGATATCTATGTCTTTGATTTGATATTGATATTTGTGTTCTCCAGTACTTATATTTCAATGTACTTATTCATATAAAACATGGCATGCATGAAACTACTGATTTATTTTAAATAAAGAACCATCTTTATCTCTTACTCTTCTTGTGGCATCCATGGATACTATATATTGTTTAGGTGCTTACCTTTAACAATTGGCGTCACAAAAACTCTTTACTATCTTGCATACATATTGTTCAACTATTTTGTTGATATTATATATGTAGCTTACAACAATAAAAAATCTCTATTTGAACAATACTTAGCAATCTAAACTGCATAGGTATATGCAACCTTAGCCATATTCTTTATTTTGATTATGGTTGATAGCCAATTTGTTTGTTTTCTTAACAAACTACTTATTATCACTAGCTATCAACAAATATCATTCATATGAAGTAATAAAATGAGAAATTTATCATTATATCTTTTAACACGTACTAAGTGGTTTTATTTGCAACCTTAGCCATATTCTTTATTTTGATTATAATTGATAGACAGTTTGTTTGTTTTCTTAACAAACTACTTATTGTCACTAGCTATCAAAAAATATCATTCATATGAAATAATAAAATGACACATTTATCGTTATATCTTTTAACATGTACAAAGTGGTCTTTTCCAATCATACTAAAATTATACGACATGATTATAGTATTAATATAATATGCCACTTACTTCAAGACTATGTTAAACCATACATTGACTTCAACAATCTGAGCACTTACTTCGACACCATATATTGACTTTAACAATATAAGCATGTAATGCTCTTGTCCATTAGGTTTCAACCCTTCTGAATGAAACCTAATGGTTGTATCATATAAATTTCTTCATTTAACAACATAGTCTTTACATCTATTTTATGCATATCAAGATTCACTCCACTTACTAAGGCTAGAATCACTCAAACTGATGTAAACCTCAAAGCAAATGAGAATTTCTTCTCATAATCAATCTCTTCGATTGTGTGTATCTTTTTGCCACTAGATACACTTTGTAACTTTTAAAGCTACCATTAGTCTTTCACTTAACATTTGAAGAATCATTTGTTTTTTATAGCTACACATCTTTTCAGAAAATTATTCAAGTCTTATACTCAGATCAAACTTAGGGGTGTTTAGTTAGTTAGTATGAGAAGAAAGAAATGGGTAAGGAATACAAAAAATGGTAATATATTATAATTGGGTGAACAGTGTTTTTATATCTCCTTTTTGGGGAAATACTCCATAGCCCCAACATAGTAAGGAATATAAGTTATATCTATTTTCATTCCTCATTATAGTCATTATAATTCTTATTACTATTCTCCTAAGTGAACCAAGCACACCCTCCTTGAAATTCATTCTTGTTCTATTGTTCTAATTCATTCATCCTTAACAAAACTAGATGGAGCTTTTTCATATTCCTTGGATTATTATTTTCTTTATGAACTACCACAAAGGTTATTCCTTTCAAATTCAAAATTATATGATGAATAATTCGCTCACAATATGGGTATAATGTTGCTCTCACTTTAATTAGATAGTAAAGAGCTTCTACTAGGTTACAATTGTCATTAATCAGAAATCAATTAATCATTTCCTAAATTGCTCTCACTTGAATCAATACCATTCAATCGGTCTCGTCTTACAAGATTATTCTAATTTAGTCTCCTATATGGAGATAACTTTTAAACTATCTTTTTCTTGCTTTAAAAAATCATTCTTTAAGAATGAGATATCTTATGACACAAATTCAATTACTTGTTTATTACCTTGTTCACCTTTGAACATATATCCTTTGGAATGTCTAAAAAATATCTTTTAAAGATTCTTCTCTTTGAAACCTAAATTCCCATACTTATAAGAGGAACCATGAATATAGGTAAAAAACATAATCTTAAGAAATCAGATATGGTTAATCCTGCCTCTTACTTTTTCATATCTCATATTATTTTAAGATATGATTTTATAGGTACCCTATCAAGTACATATTTGATCATCAATAACACATCACCCTAATAGGCGATAATATGCCTATGTCATTATAAACCTAACCATGACCATAAAGTTATTTCTCATCTTTGCACCGCCAGCTTGTTGGTGGATTCATACGATAGTCATCAGCTATCCATTCAATTTTCATCACATGACCTTATAAATTGATCAAAGAACTCTTCTTATACTTGATAAGTTTTTATTTTATTAATTCTCAACTAAAGTCTTATTTTTCCTTAAACAACAAATGTTTCAAATTTTGACAAACTAAATATAAAGTATAATTATTGATAAATATGAAAAATATGACAAACTTCTATGTTGTGCTGTCATATTTGTTTAGCCATATATATCTTAATTAGTTACTTGCAATGGCTTGGTGACTTTTTGTCCCATACTCAATAGTTTTTGTGCTATTTTGTTAGCTAGACAATGTTTACATAAGTAGAATATCCTAGTTTACTTAGGGCTTCTAAATAAAATATGCTTGATCATTCAATTTTAATTTTATCCAATATGACGAAGTCTAGGTGAAAATTAACATTGCATCTAAGGGTAGCTAAACATGACATAGGTAAGATTTATTCTCTGTGGAAGGTTCATTTCCTTTTTCAATTTAGTTGGCTTTAGTCCGTAGAATCTTAAGAGTTATGGAACGCTTTATTTCTTCTTTTCAATTAGACTCATCGTAGTGCTTCCTCCTCTTAATTTTTAACTCCTTGTGAACATAACTTAGGCATTTATGTCTTAATATATGGCTTAGAAAGCTCAAGATGTTTATCGTTAGATCCCTTATAGCATCATATATCATCTTGATAGTCATTTTATAAGTTAAGTGCATTTTCATATGCTTTTAACATGGAGGCAAGAATGTGCAACAACTTACACTAGCTCAATATAAGATAAGATATGACTAACATTCCTCGGTTCAGTCTGTTTAACATTAGCTTCATATGCCTCGACATAGAATTCTCCTATCTCATATTCTCTTTTATGATTTATTTATTTATTATGGTGCATATATATATGTGTGTGTGTATATATATTCAAACATAATAGTGAGTATTCATTATATGATTAGTAAGGTGAAACTATAACGTGTTACCACCACGGACGATATGTAGGGATGGCAATGGGCCGGGCCGGGCCCGCGCCGCTCTCGGCCCGGCCCAGCCTGGCCTCAAAAATGGCGGGCTGAGGCCCGGCCCGTGGCCCGCGTGGGT
>JANQAP020000587.1:4024310-4041235 GCA_026874005.2 Erythroxylum coriaceum | reverse complement strand
CCAATAAATTAAATAGTTCAAAGTTTTTATGATTGAATTGAAGAAACTAATTAACTTCTTAATCATTGGGCCAAACAATTCCATCTATCTTTCTCGTTTCTCATATCAAACATATGATTTTAAAATATTCTTAGCTAAATTCTCGTATCAAATGATTCTTAAAGTTGATTTATTTTTAATTTTAAATATTGTATCTATGGTTTAGCTATTGTTGTAGTAATTATGGCCTAAATGACGTCCAAATTGTTGCAAACTTTGAGGGCAAAGTAATATGAAACGAATAAGACAAAATTTGAAATTTGTCTTAATTGTTTTCGCATATTTGATGCATCCCGAAATTATAATGAAATAAAATCCTATATTGAACTGTATACTACATTTCATTTTTTTACAAAAAAGATGTAAAAAAACAGATAATGTAAAGAAAACAAATTGTTGTAAGATCTTTGAATTCATTATTTCTTTAAAAAGCGAGTTGTGTATATTAATAAATATGATCGATGCCAAATTAGTTATTCATAGCAAGATAGTTTTGAAGAGTTAATTTACTTTTTGCAAAAAAATAAAAAATAAAATTCCCCTATATACAATACAAATGTAGGACTATCACTAGTGTTGAATGGAGGTGTATTTGAAGTCGCTTTCAAAATCTGAAAGGCTATATTCTGTGGGAACCCGCTAATCCCTTTCTCCAACTGCATTCAACTTTCACACAATCACAGAACATTTGCCAAAGACAAATTTATTTTGTTTCTTATTCAAATTGGTAGACCTATGCCTACCCAAATTCTTACTAGAACTAAATTCTCTACATTCCAATTTCAAAATGAATAAATAAATACATAAAAGCAAGCTCCTGCCAAATCTCCGCTACAAAATCTTGCGGGACATTGTTAAAACAAGGCAACTAGAAAACATCGAATAAGCTGTCACAAGCAACAATTTGTTACGTCCCTCGGTCTATAGATTGGCTTATTAATTTATTAATGTCGTTGGCTTCTGCAATTTCTGTTTTTCTTTTCTAGCAAAGAAGTCAATCGTTAATTTCTTGGTATGCTGCTGCTACTCGACGTGTGCCCCTATGCTGATATTAGACACTAATACATCAGTTGATAATCTTATAATAAAATTTTATACAAAAATCGTTATTTTTAAATATTATCCTTTCCCAATGAAAAAGTTCATTCCGTTAATAAAAATATAATTTTATCAATTATACGAAACATAATAAAAATTTGTATATTGCCTTCCTATTAAAAAGTCGAAATTCTCAAGCTGCCATGGCAATTTATGATAATTTATTTGCTACCAATCAAAACAAATTCAGAGACGGGTCGATCGAAGATTTGCAAACATAAAATTTATCTTGAGAAACTGATAATAATAATTTGCGTGAAACTCCCATGGGCCATGGGAGAGGGAGAGGGAGTGAATGACTGAGTGGTCTGTGCCTGTGGTGGGGCCCAACATAAAACGTGAGGGAGTGTGGGATGAGGAGAGTGAGACAGAAAAAGCACGTGCACTTCACACGCACGGATCCACTTAGTCTTGGATTTGTTGTCTAACGTGGCAGGCTACGTGGGTCCCCCTTGCTTGAACCATCACTTCACACGGATCGTTCCAGATCTTATGAAAAATGAGTTTCGACTTTATTATTTGGAATTACTATCTGATGAAGTTTCTCTAGAAGGTAGCTTGATTATCCAAATTGATGTTATGTGGAATGATTAAGAAAGATGAGTACACCATGGAATTGCGATTAGCAACTGAAACAAAGAAATTGTTATGGTAACCTTCTCATAAATCTCCTATCTAGACTAAAGCTCATTGTGTTTTAGTCTTTTACAGGTGTAAACTTAGCTAGAAGATTTTCTTCTTTAATAATTATTTTATATTAAGATTGTTTGGAATTAGTGTTTACTCTTCATAACGTTTGGCCACGTTTATTATTATTACAAATGTTATTCTTTTGACTGGCCTTCTAAATACTACCTTTAAATTTACTTCTAGAAATAAGAATAAGGTTAGCTTGCCTATAAGATCTTCCTTTTACTTACTTATAGGTTGATCACGTTTTCTTTTACTAGTTTGCATCTCTTTTCAGTTTTGATTTACAATCTTTACGTACTTAGATACCTAATTTTGTCCTATTTTATTTTATTTTTTTTAATTTTTATTTATAAAATTAACAAAAATATATTATTAAAAACGTGAGCATTTTTATTTGTTAGTTTCATATTTTTATTTATTTTCATCCATTGCATTTTCAAATTATTTTGTTTTTCTGTCTTAAAACTTTTGTCTAATTTTTCTTTTGTATTTTTATTTGGTTTTGTTTATCATTAACATTTAAATTACCAAGGAATGATTTGGTTTCCAAAAAGTTTTGGGTTAATTTGAAGTTATAACTAAAATTTGGGTTCAACTTCGAAAAATAAAAAATATTAAACTAACAATCAAAACAAAAGAAAAAGGGATTAAATTAAGAAGCTTAAAGAAACTAAATAGAAAAAAAGAAAATGTTTAGATAAATATGTGGAAAAGGAAAGAAGTAATTTGTTAAAAATCAACATTACATTGTTTTAGGAAAAGAAGCCATTGAGAAAAACCTAAATTACATCGTTTAAACCTAGAGTCTTTTTTTATTTAGGTGTAGACAAAAGGAACAAACTACCCTCAAATGTATCTCTAAAAGCTTAATTTAGTCTCTACCGTTATCTAAAATATTACATTACACCTTAACGGTTTTAAAATGGTATTTATAACATCTTAAATTTTAGAAAAGCTAAAGTTTTTGGCAATTTCTAATATATGTATCATCAATTTAGTCTATTCAATATCATAACTAGGCAATAAGGACTAATCACATGTTGGTGTAATCTTAAAAATGATTTTCTTAAACATTGGTTAAATGTATAATTTTTACTTTAATATTTCATAAAACAAGGTTTAAATAAGCTTTTACCATTATCTTTTTTACCACTTTTGTCTCTTACTTAAGATGCAATGAATACTATTTTAATAATGTTAACGTGTAAAGTGGTATCAAAGATAACAAGAGGGACTTGCTTCAAGCTTTTGTGGAACCTTGAGTTAAAATTTTCACTTTTGGCCCTTAATTTATAAAAATATTGTCTCTCATATTTGTCTTTTTTCCAATAATCCTAGCCTTATTCCTCTTTTGTATTGCCTATCCACCTGAATACTCTTTCATTTTGTTCTAACTGATAGAAAGTTTTCATTCTCTTCTCATTTGTCTAGTCACTAATCACCTTAGTGACTCATGTGATTAATAACTCCTTTACAAATCATTTTAATTGTCTCCTCTCACCACCGCACCACTTTCTAATTTCTCTCATTCTCTACTTCATTGTGTTATTTGACCTCGACACTCCAGTTTTGCTTTGTGTTCTCCTCTATAGCCTCATTCATGCTTTGAGTCACACACATGCCCTCTTCTTCCTTATTTTTATTAATCTCTCCCCTTTTTTCTTTATATCCATTACACTAATTCTTTTATTTCTCATTCTTATCGCTGCTCTCAACTTAAAAGACCCATCTTTCCCTTCTCTTGATCATTTCTCTCAACTCTTGAAAAATAATGACTCTAGGAAAACTCATTATTTTCCTAGAAGCTTCTGATCATTCTCGTTGGTGCTTTATTATCCCCAAATAAAATCAAAGTTAAATATCATCATTTAAACTTCTTAGTGAAAGTTATTATTTATTAGATTTTTTATAAATTATTATTAATGTAAATACTTGATTTTGGGTAGGTATCCCTATGAAAAAAAATATTTCTATTTTAATTCCACCTAATTAAAAGTTTTCATGTGGAATGATATTGTAATCAATTTCATAAATCAAAAAGGACTTACAAGGGAAAGAATGTGATAGTCATTTATAAAGTAACACATGACCTTTAGTCATTTATAAAGTAACACATGACCTTCAAACAGAGGCATATCTGAAAACTCTATTGTGACTCCACAAGTGCTTCCAGATACCTTAAAGTTTCTTTAAGTCTATAAGGAGAAAGATTGAAGCTACAATAAAATTATCAATATTCACATGAGAACAAGTCAAGTGACCTAATAAAGACAAGTAACACATATGTGCAATATCAAGTCAAACAATATTCTCACAATAAGACTCATTTAGAGTTAGGACTACTTCACTGTAGTCATTAATAAATTATTCTTGTAACCTGTTTTGTTTTGAATTTTAGTCAAAAATAAAATTTTCCACATTGTATGATTTATGGTCAATTTCGCAAAACAAAGAGGACTTCAAAGGAAATAAACTGATAGTCACTTATAAGGTGAAATATGGCATTCAAACTAATGCCACGAACCACCCTCATTCATTATAAATAGAGGTGTTCAACTCATTTTTTTTAAAAGAAAAGATTTAAGCTAGGAAGCGTGTTAGCACTCTCTTATGACTCCACAAGTGTTTCGAAATTTTAAGATATCTTAAAGTTCCATCAAATCTATAAAAGAAAGACCAAACTACAACATACTTATTAATATTTATGTGAGAATAAGTTAATTAACCCTCATAAAGACAAGCTAGATGCACATTCAAAATCAAGTTAAGTGACATTTGCACAATATTAAGGCTGAATGATTGAAATAGAGGATTCATCGAGAGTGAAGACCACTTCGTTGTAATAATTATCAAATTGATATTTTCATACATTTTCTTTTGCAATTTAGTCTATTAAAAAATTTATGCCTATAAATTTATGACACATTCAGTTGGACACTTTCTCCTTTTATCTCTTTTCTTCTCTTTAAAGATTTTCAAAATTCAACATCTAAAGATATTTTCAAACAGTTGTATAACATAAAGATTTATAAGAGGATTAAAGAAAGCTCTAACATCATATTTAGCCCCAATTTTTCTATTGAAGTTAGTCACAAAAAAAGATCTCTATTAGGGATTTATGCAACAAGTAAACTTATACTGACTCCTCCAACGATATGAACACCTACAACCAATCATTCATCTTTATTGTAGCTCATCATTAAGAAGGTCTCAGATGCTCTAATAAACGTATGTTGAAGGTTGTTATTAAGCAATTATGAAGAAGTTGTGACACATAAATCTCTTCAAGAATGATTCCTATAATGCCATGAAATTTGGGCTATCTATTTAGAAGAGCAGGTTGCAAATATAGAGAAGATCTTAGAAGACCTTCTAACTTTGATTAAGGAGAAAGACATTCAAACGACCTATATTATGAATAAGTAGTAACAAGAGGAGATAAGGGAGGCTAATGAACCTAAAACTAACTCCCCATAAAACTAATAGATGTAAACACTTGGTGAAGATTTGAGAAGTGCTAAATTCATATAAGAACCTAGTTAAGGTATTATTATAGAAGAGGTCATCTCTATGTTGTAACTCTAAGAGATTATTAAGTAATTGGTCAAAAATTAGCTAGAAGATTTTTTTCAATCATCTTACTTTTGTGCTAAGGCATACTTTTGATGCATTGGCAGTTTAAATATACCTTTAAACTACCAACCATTGAAGTTTCAACAATTCAATAAGGAAGGGAACCCTAGGCAACATATTGCTTACTTTGTTAAGACATTTAACAATGCTAACACTATTAATGAAATAATGTTTTCATTCTCTCAAAGCAACACTTTTTGTTATTATATGAACCTTGAAGTAGGCTCTATTGATAGTTAGGAAAAACTTAAATAAGAACTTCTCCTTTGCTTTTATAAAACTTAACATACTATAAGGACGATTGAGTTAATAAACACCAACAAATAGAAGGATGAGTCCATTGTTGATTACATCAACATGTAGAGAGGTTTGAGTCTCATTTGTAAAGATTGGCTCTCAAAAGCATTTACTCTAGACATGTGCATCTAAGGTATATATTAGATTACGACATTTTACAAGGCATAAGGTCTAAAACTTTTGAATACTCAACAACTTATGCTCATGAAATGGATTAGAGTATTGTTAAAATTGTTGAACAAATGTTACCGATTTAAAAGCATAAGAAAATAAAGAAAATTAAAAGATACACAAAGGGGTAATTTTTCTCTAATAAAATTAAACAATTCATGGTAGTGAACAAGGCATAGTTGAAGTTCACTCTAAAAAGTAAAGAGCAATAAGAAAAATGGTTAACTTGCTTTGGTGAAAATGGAGGAAAAAAAGTCATTAAGGTATAGATAATAAAAAAAATATTCTTTCCTAGATCATAAAGTGCCAATAATGTTAGAAAGCCTCTTTAAAGTTGTACTCATCAAACTAATTGAAATGAAAAGACTAGAGGAAGTAAGTAAGGTGGATGAATTGAATTACTAAAAGTATTATTGGTTGATTAGTCATCCTATTGAAAAATTGACTAATTGTATTTGAGGATGAAGTTGCAATTCCAACTTGACAGCTATTATATGTTTAGAAATGGCATTAACTCATATGACCTTAATGATGACATTTAGATCCTTTGATCCTATAGAAGTAATATAAAGGACAACTAAAAACTACAAGCTAAATTAAAACCACTTAAATCCTCAAAGTTAGAAACAAAAAATATAATGGTTTTGAGGAAGGATGGGCTTTAGTCACTCGAAAGATGCACCATAAAAAGAAATGCCCCAACATCAATTATGTACCTTATAGATCAAGAGTGGTGAAAAAGATTAAGAATTAAAGAGCAATAAGAAGAAATCCAACATCAAATTCTAAAGAGAAAAGTAGCCATTTGACTAGAGGCCTAATCACTTTAAATGAGGTTGTGTTAATGAGATGGTATAGCCAATAATGTCATGTTGCCTTGTGCTATCATATAAATAGTGAGGGAGAAAAAAGGTAATAAAGTCAATGTGACATAAACAAAAGTTAGGGTTATGAATAAAAAGGAACAATAAGAATCGTTAGTAGAGTTATCAAATAATAAAAGAAAATCAATGAAACTTTTAGAATGGTTATACACAATTGCTTTCTCTTTCTTTGTAAAATAACTTAAGAGAAAAAAGTTAATTGCACCATGATCAATGATGGCTCTACAATCGACATACCACACTTAAAATTGTGAAAAAAATTATCCATCCTTATGAGTGAACTTATGAATAACTAATTGTTAATTTAAAATTTCAATTAAGGGCAGAAAAGGCCATTCGTACATCAAGTTTGGCCTTCTTATTAGAGACATACAATCCTAATCTTTACTCCATATGAGATGTAATAACAATTTACATCATGCTCTTATAATGTCTATAAATGTATAAAAATATAGTAGTTTCTTTGAATCTTCATCAATGCTTTAAGTATTAAACAGATGATAAAGTGAGAAGGTTTATACAATCATTAACCCCTTCATCATAGCCGAATCTTGATTCAATGAAACAAAATCCTACCTAGAAGCAACTAAAGTGAAGGAATGTCAAGTTGCTAGCCAAAAGGAAAAAGGGAAAACCATTATTAATGACCTCTGTTTGATTTAAAGGGTGTATAGAGTGTAAAACGTGAGAAAGGAGACGGTGAAGAATTTATGGTTGTCAATGGTTTAATCTCGACAATATGGAAGCCTAAACCATTGAGAATAATCACTCTCTATTAGGAAACTCCTTCTATCAATTGGAGCAAACTAAACGTGGATGGATCATCACTTGGTAATCCAGGTATCTCAAGTATTGGTTTTATAATTTGAAATGATAATGGTGGCCTAATTTTACCTAGAACCAAAAACATTAGAATAGCAACGAGTCTTCAGACTGAATTTCTTGCAACAAAGGAAGGACTTCATGCTTGTGTTTCTATTTAGTTATTAAAGATCTTTTTAGAATCTGATTCCCTACAAATGGTTAACATCTTAAATGGTAAAAGTTTGTGACCATGGAAACTTTGGGAGATTCTTGAAGAAATAAAGACTCTTATTTTCAGTATTGAATTGGTGATTTAACACACATATAGGGAAGCTAACACCTTAGTCGATGCTCTCTCTAAAATGGCAAGCTTCTTACTAGATCCTAAGCATTTTTGTATGGAAAAAGATTTACCGCTCCACATGTACAGGCTCTTAACTTTAGATCATAATCACTTTCCTTATGTTAGAGTTATTAGGTAATTTGAACTATTTTGTATTTGCTTGGTTTTAATTTATTGCATAATCTCACTAATCACACTCAAAATTCACAGGATGCTATGGTTAATGCCTGCATCCTTTCTTTCAATTCCGAGAGGTAAGGTTTATGTCCCCCTTTCATCTTGTAAATTTTCTAATTTATTAATAAAAGGGTAACCAAGCCCTCTAGGAACATAATGCCTGTTTACTGAATTAAAAAAATATGAGAAAGGAGAGACCATTATAAGCCCAGAGTGTAAAATAAAACTCATATTATATACAAAGAAGACATTACAATGGAGGAACTAAAGGGATTAACTATTCCAATCATCACTATGGTAATAATAAAGATGATGCATCATCAAGATGAAGAAAGAGCTTATCTACTAATTAAACTAATAAGTGTTTTTGATCCAAATGCATATCAAATTTTAGTAAAAACTTGATTTGATAAGAAATTTATTATGAACTTAGTTATTGATTTTGATGGAGAATACAAGCCAAGCCTTTATAAAGTAAAAAAAGGTATGGAAGGAGAACATTAAATCTTCAAAATCAAACATAAAGTATGTTGTATAAACACTATTATGCCTAAATATGCATAATAATTCAATTTTCCATATCTCAATTGAATGGGACGATCTGAATAATAAAAAGAAAGCCATAAGAATGTCCATCTTTAATAATCTAGGAAGATAAACTATATAGATTGGTATTTAATTGAATAGGTAAATAATAAACATAGGGAATGATTTGTACTTCTACTAAAGAAGCAAAACATACTTCTATTTTATGTAAAACTGAGAGCCATAAGGTTTTAAGTAAAGTGAAATCCAAGAAAATGGTTGAGGTTAATTCTCCTTCAAAATTAGTACAAAGAAAGTTGCTCTTCTGCATGAAGCATCAACTCAAATGAAAAGTTAATATGGATATGAATTTGAAAGGGAAGGGCTACACAATCATACTTACAAATCATCAACTTCTTCTCAAGATGAAGATGAATTCTTAGAGGAAGAGGAAAGTTGTAATCATACATTTACTTGAAATTTTAGTAGCAATGGGTCCAAAAAAGAATAAAATGTTAAGAAGCCTTAGACAAAAGAAACCAAGCAATTATTATTGAATTGTAAGAAATGAACCTTAATACCACTAAGAAGTCCCATCCAATCTTTATAAATATAAGTTTGTCTCAAGAAGAGGAGGAGGCTTATAGAAGCCTCCTGATAAAGTATAGAGATGTTTTTGCTTGGACCTACAATGAGATGCCAAGACTAGAATTCGTAATTGCAGTATATCGTCTTGATGTGATAAAAGGAACAAAGCTTTGGAAATAATTATAAAAATAATTTTGACTAGAGATAGTGGCCAGATCAAGGGTAAAACAAATAAGATCATAATTTTTTTTCATTTGAAAAGTCAAATATCTAACTTAGATCGCAAACATCACCCCTAAGAAGAAGAATGATCAACTTCATACATATGTTAATTTTAGAGATCATAACAATGTGTCCCTAGAGATGAATTTCCTTTTCCAATAGCTTATTTGAACATGCCTTCAGAGTATCTTCTAGAAAGTTTTTTGGCTTCATTTTTCTTTATTGAGAAAATGAGATTGATCATTACAAGATTGACACCATTATAAAGATATTCGAGCTAAATAACTTGCATAAATTTAAGACTTTTACAATTAAGGTTATCATATAATATAAGATTCATCTCTAATCTTATTGAACCATATAAGCTATTCAATCATTTAAAGAAGAAGTATGTTCCTTTCAAATATGACAAAGCTTGTCAAAACACTTTTAATAATATGAAATTAGTGTTTATTATGCCTACTAGAACTTTAAACACCCATTCATGATTGATCATTGATTTTTTTCCTTACAACTCAATAAAGATCATTAAGAGTGTTACTTGCACAAGAGAATGATGAAAAGAAAGAAAATGTAGTCTATTACCTTAGGAAAACCATAAATAATGATGCTTTCAAGTATATAAATCTAAAAAAGATATGTCTAGTACTAATGTTCACAGTAAAAAAAGTTCAGATATTATCTACAAACACATTCAATTCGATTGATATCACATGTAAATCTAATCAAATATGTCATATCAAAGAAAAATTTGACTAGGGGATATATAAAATGAGCTATATTCTTGTACGAACTTGAGATCACCTATATGTCCTAAAAAGAACATCTTAAACCTATTCCGAATATCTTGTAGTAAAGAATGACTCTCTTAAAGAAGAAAAGGTGATGCCCCACTTGATTTTTCCCCACTTAATATGATGCCTAAGAAGAAGTTAGCGATTTTCTTTTACATCATTAGCATAAAGTGAAAATACAAGTAATAACTAAATTAATTGGTGAGTAGTATCTCTACTATGACCAAACATAGAACAAATATCTACAATAGTCCAGTTTACAGCGTGAAGATCATTCTTCATCTTGGGTTACTTAGGGGTAAAACCTCCAATGATAGACTTTAACACCTAAAGTTATACTTTTATTTTTGGTTAATCATGTCAATCATTGTCAGAAAAAATTACAAACCATTTAGGGGTTAGAATATCTACTAACTAAACTATATTTAAAGAACCAAAACTTAAAATGGTAAAAGAAAAGATTAGATGTCAAAGAAGTTCTTTAGAGCAAATTAATCTAAAAACATATAAGGTCATTATGACAATGTGAAAGCATGAATCATATTCTTCAATGACAAATTCAAGTGTGAGGTAAAGCATGACGATGCTAACTCAATCAACTGAAGTAAATCAAGTAGGCATCCATCAGATCAAAGCAACATAAATAAGGTCATCTAATCATTGGTTAAAATAAGAGATTGTAATACGATGGAAGTTTGGTTCAATTATCACCAAATGGAATAAATAAGGCATAACCTAATCAACTTAAGTAAATCGAGTAGGCATTTTTTCAAATTAAAGAAACTTAAATAAGTTCATTCAATCACATTTTGAAAAAGTGATAGTGATAAGATGGATGCTTAGCTTAGTCAACACCAAAAGGCATATATTAATCTTTACTAAGTCCATTGAAGTAAATCAAATAAGCATATATCAAATAAAAGAATCATGAATAAAACCATCAAATGTAATTGCATACTAAAAGTTATGATGAGACTAGTGGATGACACTACAAAATTAAGGGATTGTTCCAAAAAAAAAAAGAAAAACCAAGTCTACATTGATTATAAAAAAGGAATTACAAAGCAAACAATATTATGTTTTAGAACAACTCTTGTAATGTGGACTTTAGCATTGTAAAACAACCAATAAACACTGATCTTTAGTAAAATCAATTATACTATACATTTCTGTTTACAAACAAAACTTAAGCTCATATTGATTATGAAAAATGATAGTGAATTTCTTTAATTCAAAATAAGATCAAGATTTCCTAAAGAGGAAAATTGTGAAATAAATTCTTAAAAGGTCTTTGCAAATAAGAAATTGTTTTTTCTATTCAAATAAGAATCTAACAAAGATCTTTGATATAGGGTCCATAAGAATAGGAATTTTATTTTCCTATCAAAATAGGAGTTATTTTGTGATAATGAAGAACTTTTAAGGAATTTCTAAATAGTAGGAATATTGTACCAACTTTTGTAAAACATAATTTGAGTGGTAAAAACATATAAATATACTTGAAAATCAAATATTATACTTGAAAATAAATTTTCATACAAGTAAATTAAATTACGATATCTATGAAACGTTTGAATTACTTATAGGATTTCAAGATATATTTATTTGCACTAAATTTTTTAAGCACATGAATAAGTCTTAAAGGGTATCTATAGAAATAAAAAGATATTTATTCTATTTTGACTCCACCTAATTAAAAGTAACCTTGAGACATGATTTATATTCAAGTTCACTAATGAAAGAATATTTAGAAGGAAAGAATCTTATAACCACTTATAAGGTGACACGTGAAATTTAAATTAATACTATTAAACACTCTTAATCCTGATAAATAGAGGATTCAATTTATTTTGGAAAAAGGAGAGGATTTAAGTTAAGAAGCATTACAAAACTATATTGCGACCTTACAGATATTTTCAAATTTCGAGTTACCTTGAAATTTCATTTAGTCTATAAAGAGAAAAGCTAAAGCTACAATAATTTATCAGCATTCATCTGAGAATAAGTCAAAGGATTCTCGTAAAGAGATGCACATATGAAATCAATTTAAGTGACATTTGCATAAAACTAAGATTGAATGATTAAATCAGAGGATTAATTGAAAGCAATGACTATTTCATTATAATCATTATTATATTGATTTTTTATTTATGTCTAAAATTTTTAAGGAATATTTTTATAAATAAAAATTATTTATTTATATTTTAACTCCACCCAATTAAATTTCACCACATGTCATAATTTGTAATTAACTTAACAAATTGAGGGCTTCAAATGAAAGAATTTGATAGCCATTTATAACATTGAAATTAATTCTATAATGCATTCTTAATTCTTATATAAAGAGTGATTTAACCCGTTTTAAAAAAATAAAAAATATGCAAGCTAAAAAGCATCTTGTAACTTAGTTGTGACCCCATAGAAGCTTTTAAATTTTGAAATACCTTGAAGTATTTTAATGTTTACAAAGAGAAAGACAAAAGCTATAACAAACTTATCAACATTTATATGAGAAAAATCCAAGTAACCCTCACAAAGACAGGTAAGATACATGTATGAAATCAGGTTAGACAATGTTATCATAATACTAAAACTGAAGGATTGAATTAGAGAATTTGTCGACAGTGAAAACTATTTTACTGTAATATTATTAAATTAATTTTGTAACACACTTTTTTACAATTTATTCAAAATTAAAATAGTATCTACAATCAACGATTGTAAGAATGTTATAAGGAAGTAATTCACACACACGTATCTTTCTTTATAAGATTTGCTTGAATTTTTTCAATTATTTGGGATTCTTATATAGCTTTATTTCTTTCAAAAATTAGTTTTATAATAGTTTAAATAAAATTTCCTAACCCATTTTTATTTTCATTCCTTTTTTTTTTGTCTTTGGTCAATTATGATTCAACAAAACTATTTCTCTTTCATTTATTTTGATTTTTAATTATGCCCGGTTAGTTTTTTTTTTCATATTCCCATTTACAGTTGTTACTTTTCATCTAACTCTTATTTTTGTCATATTGTCTTAATTGTTGGGATTATTCTTTTGTTTTTGTCCTTTTATGATAATGTTATTTTCGTGTACAAAATTGATATTAATTCTAGCTATGATCTTATTGTTTGATTGGATCACTACAAGAAAAATAGGTTTTTGCGACAAAAATTACCGACAAAAAATATAGCTTTTTTGTCGGGAAACAAATTTGGTGATAGAAATTACCGACGGAAATAAATATCAGAGAAACGACTGTTAGTAAATTTAGTGATGGAAGTTTGTGTATCTGTCAGTAAAAATAACGACGAAATTTTGGATTTTCATTGGTAAGTTAAAGAAAATTTACCGATGAATTTATAATATTCTGTCGGTACTTTGCAAATGAAATCCCAATATTTTGTCGATGAATTTGCTGACGGTAAATCGTATGTTCATCACTAAAGTTACCGATGGATATATAACAATCCGTCGCTAAATTTACTAACGGAAACATGAACCGTCGCTAAATTTTTACCGACAAAGTGATATATTCTGTTGATAACTTACAAAAGGATTTATTTATTCCATCGCTAATTAGCGATGGAATGGTATGTTCCGTTGGTAATGTATCAACAAAAGCTATCACCTCATCACTAATTAGTGACAGAATATTGTAGCTCCATCGAGAAATTTAACTTTGATAAATTTCTACCCCTATTTCTCACTTCCTACCTGAGTTTTCTGTTCATAATCTTATTATTTTTTATATTTAATTCTGTAAATAATATAACTTTGATTGATAAATATAAAGTAAACATTATCTTGATTGTTAACATAATAAAAAATTAAAATGTACACGAATAAGTATCTTGAAAATAACTGTAAATTAAGAAAAAATTATTAATAAATACATTTCCAATAATAAAGAAAATTTCAAAAACTTAAGAGTAGCAAAACATCAAATACATTCACTTATCCATCTAAGCTATGTAGGTGGCGAAGGCGGATGCTCTGACTGTTGTTATGAGGTATTGTCCCTCCCCTTCAACTGATCCATCTCATTACGGAGTTGGGTTATATTCTCTATCGACTGTTGCAACCGAGTTGCCAGCCACTCTACTGTACTCTCAAGCTGAAGGACTCTTTCATTTGATGCGAACCGCCTGCTAGATGCAATAGTAATGGATATGGAGGATTGTGAATAGGGATGTTAATAATGGCCCGGCCCGACTCGGCCCGTTTTTGGCCCCAGTTGGCTGGGACATGGATGGGTCGCCATGGCCCGACGGGCACCCGAGCTGACCACCGGCCCAGCCCATTAACATTCCTAATTGTGAATAACATGTGCTTGCAAATGAATATAAGCCGAAAATTCTTCCAAAGCGGTCCCTACCGCCCATTACATCAAGATATGCCTGATTCTCATCAATATTTCAGAGTTCTAAGACTATCATTCAATACTTTCTTGTATTTGGCCCTATCATTATAATTATGTTAATAAGTGATACTTTTTAAGAATTAATATTAATTAATATTAAAGTATAGATTTTACATATATGAAGTTGTCTCCATCAGGTGTTGATGAGGCTCACACCATCATGCTTCTTAGTATGAGTATGAAAAAAAAGCTGGTTGGTGTAGGCTTCCTGCCTATAGAATTTCCTGCATTAAAATAAATTGTTATAAGTGAACAATAATTTACAAAAATTTTGGCAAAATTTCTGCTACTTTTATGATTTTTACCCCCTGTTAGACAAAAAAATTTAACTCAACAACACAGTCATTAATGACACCAGACATTTATAACATTATTATTCTCCATAATGCATATATATTTGCATTTTAAATTTAATACATCAAAGTACAAAAATCAAAATATAAATGTAAAGTTTTGATACTTACAAGTTGAAGTGCATACTCCTGGTGGGTCAAAGATCCTCCAGTGTGTACAGGTAGACTCTCTCTGTCTGGTCCTCCACTTTTGTTGGCAGAATTATGCTCTAAAATGGATGTTAACTCGAGTGATGCCCAATATTATTGCTAACGACTCCATATTTCTTCAGATATTTATGGTGGTCGAACAACATTCTTGTGTATCGAAGCAAGAAAGTCTCTATAACGTGTACGAGCTCGCCTTTTCCATACACTATAAATTACAACATCAAATTTTGGATCCTAAAAAATTCCTTCTGAAAAAAAGAAAAACATACTATAAGTACTTATAAATGACAATATTTTTCTAACTAATGTATAAAATTAGATAAAATAAAAAAATTAAAGAATATATTTTATGTACCTCAAACTCCTAATAATAAAAATCATTTGTCGGCTAAGAGACATTCTTCCATATATAACCCTCAAGATCTATTCTCTCCTTGAACTTGGATGAGATATTTCTTGAATATGTTCCAAATGAAACCAACCTAATATATAAGGTATTTTAGATCATTTTCAAATTAAAACCTATAACTCTAGTATAAACCTATGATGTTATCATGTATTACAAAATTTTTAGAATTTTAATTACAAATTGTTGACAATTGTGATGTACGTTCTTCCATCAACTCCCTTAGCTCCAAGCTGGAGGTTGCCTCCTTCATCCGCAACATTTACCCCTGATATCTCTATCAGTATAAGAGTAGTGGATGGTGTAACAAGGTTGTTGGATGGTATAACAGCAGGTACAGAAGGTGATGCCTCATCTGGATGTTCAGTAGCATCTGCAGAATGTGATGCTTCACCTGGAAATGCACTAGTTTCTCCAAATTGTAACCTGGACCTTGGCCGCATCATATCTTGTTTTCTCTTTGGTGACATATTTTTAACCTGAAATTCACATTTTATTGAATTTTCCAGTAATAGAACAATATAAATTTAATATATAACAATATATTGTTGATGTAATAATAGATTTATTCATATAATATTCCATTACAAACACAAATTAATTACTATCAGCACTTAATTGTAAATCAAAATCATCATTATCTTCTTTTTCCAAAAAATTAGAATCAAACTTAGGCTCCTCTCCAGATCTCTCTCCCTCCTTATCCTTTTCAGATGAAATTTTCACATATTCATTATTTGGATCGTTTGAAGGTTCATTCTCGTCATATGTTACACATGCATTTATTTTATAAACATCTTCCTGAAATGCTTCACTTTCAATTCTCTTATTTTCACCTTTTCCATATAATTCAAAAACACCTCTAGGTTTTACTTTGCATATGGCCAACTAATCTGATTTGTTGCAAGCTGGGAAAAGGGACATAATACACCAGGATCATTTGTGTCGCCAACACGAAAGGTTCAAATTGTTTAAATCTTCTTAGCTGGTTGATTTCAATGAGATTGTACCGACCGTGCACTTTTTTTCCAATATTAGAAGTTAGATCAAACTATTCACACTTAAATATCACACTCCAATTTATTGGCAATGTAGGGTACTCAATTTCAAGTATATCATTAATTTTACCATAGTAATCCATCAATTCTCCCTGTATGCAAACCCCACTATTTACTGTTCCCATACTATGACCATGATATTCTGTATGAAATTTGTAACATCCCGTTTCCATATAACGGGTCGGACCAGGAAAACGGGTATACGAGAAGACCAATCAGAGAAATTAGGACAACACATCTCATGCTCATGCATTTGTGAAAATGTGATT
>JANQAP020000587.1:3922101-3943638 GCA_026874005.2 Erythroxylum coriaceum | reverse complement strand
TATTAAATTAAAATAAGAAAAATATAAATAAAATAAATTTAGTAAATAAAATATTTCATAAAAATATATTATTAGTCGAGGAGGAGTTTACCTGGATGGGAAGGAGTCAGAGAAACACAAGAGTTAAACTTCCTTCTATTAATTAAGCAAGAGTATAATGTAAAATATTAATTATTATAAGGTTATTATTGGAAACTAAAATTCCTACTGCATAAGCAGTTTCCTACCGCAGCTCTCTTTCTGCTTATCTATTTCTGCGGTGCCACAGTAGTTTCCTCCAACCTGCGGTTGTTTGGCCGCAGATCCAAACGTGTGACTGCGTTTGAAAACTGCAGTGAATAAGTACTTATCCCCACTGCACCGTAGATCTAAATGCAACCTATATTAATCTAGGTAGAATTGGACAAAGTTGACTTTAGGGAAGTTGTAGCTTATCCTCTTATCTTTCCAATGGTATAAAGTTTATAATTTTTGGACATCAGAATTAAGATATATGATTTTTACAAGTTTGAGTGACAGAACTCTTTCACAGGGGTGCACGAACGATCGTGACAGGAGAACTTGCAAAAATCAGGATAAACATGGGTTTTTAAGTGCTTCCAGCCTTCTTCTCACTTGATCTTCACCCAGTCCTCTCGTAGCCATGGAATAAGTACCAAGACCTGAGCGTAACAGTTTTGGTATCGGAGCCCATAGTTTTTAAGGATCCCCATGCTTAGAATATGTTGTGATATGAATTATTATGGTGTGTGATTAATTATTTGCATTATTGAATTGATTGATTGCATTGAGTGACATACATCTCATGCATACATGTAGGAAATATGATTAAAATAAAATGTAGGCCAAATGTTAATGTTTAAATTGAAGGAGTAAGTTGCCACCTAGTAGAAGAACACGAGGAGTTTTGCAAGGATCTGCTGCACCTGACTCTCCACCAAGAGGAGAGGGCACTGATGAGGCTAGAGCCTCAGGAAATACGGAGGCTTCTGTAGGGCATGGTAGTGAGCCCTTCCAATCACAAACGCCTGAGTCACCTCTTCCTCAGGAGCAAGTGCCTAATCCCTTGGATCCTAGACTTTTCCAAGCCTTTGCTCAAGCATTTGTCCAGGCCATGGGTTAGATGCCACAAACTTTTACCCTAGCCCTAGCTAAGAAAGGAAAGCAATTTGATAAGCATAGGAAGTATGAGGCAGTGGATTTTTATGGAACAACTGATCCAGAAGAAGCTAAAACATGGTTGAGGAAGACATAAAGGATATTGGAACAAATAGACTGTGAGGATGATGAAAAGGTTGTATATGCCGCAAGCTTGCTACAAGGAGATGCCCTGCATTGGTGGGAAAGTGTACCAGGGAGTCAGATAAAACCAACAGTGTTGACATGGAAAGACTTCCTAGCTACTTATAGGAAGAAATATTTGTCTGAGGTGTATATCCAACAAAAGCAAAGGGAATTTCTAAGTCTTACCCAGAGGGAGATGACAGTGAGCGAATATGAGCGTAAATTTTACGCAATTGTCCCAATATGCGGCTGAACTGAGTGAAGCAGCTAAGTGTCATAGGTTTGAAACAGAATTGCATTTAGCCATCAGAGAAAAAGTGGAGGCGCAAAATTTCTGTGACTTCTAACAGCTGGTAGAAGCTGCATTAAGGGTTGAGAATGTAGAGAATATAAAGAGCTCAGTAAAAAGAAAGAAGAAAGGAAGAGAACAGTTCAGGAGGGGAGGTAGTACTTCTATGCCAGAGAAGAGTGTCAGGACTTTCCCCACACAGACTAAGGATAGGAGCAGTGGAGCAAGCAGGCCTAAATAGATGAGAACTATCTCTTAACAAGCCTCAACGGTTGAAGGCAGTAGAAGAGGAGAGGGGGATAGGCCATCCATTCCCAAACGCAACCATTGTAGCAAATTCCATAAGGGGGAGTGCTATAGGCTGAGTGGAGCTTGTTTTAATTGTGGAGAAAAAGGGCACATGGCTAGAGAGTGCCCGCAGTATACAAGACAGGAGGGAACTCAGATGCAAACTTCAAAAAGGGTTAAGACTGTGGGAGTTAAGACTGCAACTGAAGTGGGTAGTTCTAGTGCGGCTAAGAAAGTGAATCCTCCAGGAAGACTAAGGGGGAAAGCACCAGTTAGGGTGTTTGCAATGACGAGGGAGGAAGCAGAAGTAGCTCCAGAGGTTGCGACTGGTATGGTTAAATTGTTTAATGCTGATATTATTATTTTAATTGATCCGGGGTTTACCCACTCATTTATTTCATCAAGTGTGATTGTGTATAGTAGAAGTTTAAGTCCATTAGATAGTCCTTTGAAGCTTAGTACCCTAACTGGCCAGTGTATCATTATTAGTCAAGTTTATAGAGATTGTGAAATATACATTGGTGGAGTAAAATTAGTGGTGGATTTAATACTATTGAAGATGGAGGGATTAGATGTGATTTTGGGCATAGATACTTTAGAAAAATATAATGCCAAATTGAATTGTAAGCAGATGACAGTAGAGTTTGAGTTGGACAAAGGTGAAAATGTGGTGTTTGTGGGAGACAGGAAAGTAAGCCCACCTATAATTATTTCGGCTCTAACAGTAGAGAAAATGATGAGGAAAGGATGTGAAGCATTATTGGCATATGTAGTAGACACGAATTTAGATGGAGAAAAATTAAAAGATATTCTAGTGGTCATGGAATTTCCAGATGTCTTTCTAGAGCAATTACAAGGACTACCACTACCTAAAAAGGGGATGGAATATGAAGTTGAAGGAAAAGTATTTCTTAGAGCCTAGCCATAGAAAGAAGTCTTAAGTTTTGGTAAAAAGGGCAAGCTCAGTCCAAGATACATAAGGCCTTATAAAATTATTGAGAAGATTGGGCTTCTAGCTTACAAGTTAGCCCTGCCACCAGAATTATCTAAGATTCACAATGTCTTCCATGTATCAATATTGAGGAGATATAGAACAGATTCTGCACACACAGTCCAACCTTTAGAGGTTCAATTAAGGGAGGATTTGACTTGTGAAGAACAACCAGTAGAAATTCTAGATTCAAAGGAAAAGGTCTTGAGAAACAAGACTGTGAAGTTAGTTAAAGTCTTATGGAAGAACCATGCAAGAGAAGAGGCAACATGGGAGCCTTTGGAAGCCATAAAGGAGAAGTATCCACACTTAATTGTAGACTCAGGTAAGAATTTTGAGGACAAAATTCTTTAAGGGGAGGAGAATTGTTGGACCCCAAATTTTTCTTAGAATTTAGTCCATTAATTTAGCAAGCATGAATAGAAATTAGAACTTTTTTTAAATTAGAATTTGTTGGAGTTTAGTCATGAATATATTTTATCTACATGTGTTTGCATAAATTAAATAGAAATGTTAGAATTAAGTTAGTGTGTAATAAACATAAAAGAATAAAGGAACAAGTAAACATTAAATTAAATGTGGAAGGGTAAACTTGGAAGGACTAAATGTGGTCTTAAATAAATAAGAAAAGAAATGAGAAAAAGGAAGTGAAGAGTGTGTGAAGCGTGTTGCAGAAGCTAGGAAGAAAGACAAGAAAAATGTAGAAGGAACTAGAAGAAGAGAAGGAGAAAACGAACCAGAAAAAGGAAGAACGAAAGAAAGAAAAAGGAGAAAGAAGAAGAAGGAATAGGATTCAGCTAAGCTTTAGGTAACCTTCATCTTTTCTTCTTGCTTTGGTAGAAAAAGGAGCCAGAGAAAATGAGTTTCTTGTGCTGGAAATAAAAGGGGAAAGGAGAGGACCAAGAAACCCATTTTTTATTTTTATGGGTTTTCAACTAGATCTTAGTTATTCTAACCTAGATAAACCATAGGTAGACTAAGTCTAAGCTCAATTTTGATTATTAAAGCTTTATGCATTTTCTATTTGTATATTTGTTTGAATAAAATTTGGTTGTTTGAAGGAAAGTAAGAAAATCCAAGGCAAGAGCAAGAAGAAAGACAAACTTGAGTTTGGATTTACAACCAATTATGTGGGTAATATATTTATAGTTATTGTGGATGATTGGCTGATTTCTTGCTTGCTTGTATGTTAAATTGCTTGACTTTGAATTATTGCGATTGTTGGAAAATGAACTATGATTTATTATCATGTTATGCCTTGAAAGATGTTAACACTTTTGGTATTAATGAAAAAAGGAAAAAGCACAAGAAGCATGAAAGTATGAATATGTGATGAAATAAATTGAGCATCGAAATTTGCTTGTGTTTGGGCAAGAGAGATACCATTTCGTTCGTCATATGCATGTTGACTTAAAGCCTTCTCCCAGCTGCCCGCTTATGGCACATAAGCTCCTAAGAAACGGACTCATTTAGTTCATAGTGTAAACTTCGGTTTCTCTATTTTGATTCATCGGACTCTCTCAAGCCATTATATTTGTGCATTTCATTTTGATTTGTTGAGCATGATACACACTTGAGTGTTATATTGATGGTTAAATATTCATGATATGATTTATGTGATATTTATGTGATAACATTTTTTTTACTATAAGTTCTTTGAGCTAGAATTGTAGATAATTTAATTGCTAGATTAAAATAAGATAGATATATATATATATGCTTGATTGAGTGTGGCTCGTTACCAATAGCTATAAACCTATTAACCACTGAGCTTCGTAGCTCAACCTATTTCCACTCTTCAGGTGCAGAGTGAGAAGATTATTGATCCTTACAAGTTTTGGCAAACTCTAAGATATCTAACCTTTGTAACTAAATTAGTTTGACTATTTTTGATAGCTTTATAAACATGTCAAGCATGAGCATCCATTTATATTTTGTATTATACTATTGATGTGACCGTTGATATATAACTAAAGCTATGTACAAATTCTATTTTGATTAAGTAATGAAAGTAAGAGTCGAAGAAGTTTCCCTTATGTACATGTTCAAAACTATCTTTTGTGTTGGGTTGTTAACTATTCTTCGAAATGGATTAGTATGTGGTTAGATGGCCCTGGATAGATTTAAAATAAATTGTTATGCTGGGAGTCATGTATGTACAATTAGTGCTTGTTGGATCCAGATCCTTTTGGAATATGTGAAAAGCTCATAATAGGCGAAAGAGGAAAAAGGGGACTCAGTTGTAGCATTACCCTGGATAAAGTTAGTGGCTCTAACTTCCACGAATAAACTATATTAATCTAGGTAGAATTGGACAAAGTTGACTTTAGGAAAGTTATAGCTTATCCTCTTAGCTTTCCAATGGTATAAAGTTTATAATTTTTGTACATTAGAATTGAAAGATATGATTTTTACGAGTTTGAGTGACAGAACTCTTTCACAGGGGTGCACGATCGTGCACTACAGAACCCCTCTTTCACATGGGTGCACGATCATTCACTAATACAATCGTGAAAGAACCCCTTACTTATAGGAGTGCACGAGGGTGATAGGCAAACTTACAAAAATCAAGATAAACATAGGTTTTAAGTGCTTCCAACCTTCTTCTCACTTTATCTTCACCCAGTCCTCCAGTAATGTAGCCATGGAATAAGTACCGAGACCCAGGCCCAATATAGAAATTACAAGATTCATCATCTTTAAACACTTCAATCTCATCTTGATCAGTATAAAAGAAGTATTAAAGCAACAAACAAAGTAAATAACCCAAATAAACTATCAAAAGCTAACAAAGTATGGGTCAGTTAAGCATAACAGGGCATGAGTCTATAACAGAGAAGTAAATGTAGCAAAAACAAGAAATAGGAAACAAAAAGAGCAAACGATAGTAGGTGAGGGAGTTGCTCCTGCCACTCTCAAGCTTTCCATATTAAGTCTCGCCCTCTGCTTGTAATTGATGTTCAACCAAAAGGACCTACTGCTCACACTGCCTACCCCTTGCTACTATTCTTCTCCTTCCTTCTTCTCAACTAAAGCTCTCTCCTTCTTCACCTCCACAATTCTCTCTATCTCCTTTTTGTCACAGCTGAAAGAGTGTCTCTATAATGTGTGGAATGAAGAGTTGAATGATAGATGAAAGATAGTGTCAGCTGACTCCTTGGCCCCCTTACCTTTCATTCCTTTTCCATTTATAACACGAGTTTATGTTTATGGTTGTAGGGTTGTTACGCCGTCAACCTACAAGTGTAAGAATTAAGTGAATGCAATTGAGTTAAGTCACCTCTTGAGGGAATTTATCATAGTGGTGACTTATTGTGTCACCACCGTGAGGTGGTGACCATTGTCACCACTTTTCTTCCTTTTTATTTCTCTTTTCATGCAAAAATTTTTGTGACTTTCCCTTCAACCTTCGTGCAAAACTCACAAAATAATCCAATTAACATTCATGCAATATCCACACCAATTTCACTCATTCTATCTCACATTTGGATCAAAACATAAGGATTTGTAACCAAAATCAAGATATGAAGGCAATTAAAAGCAATAGAAATTAGACACAATAATCCCCCCACACTTAAACTATGCTTGTCTTCAAGCATATTAAAGAACACTAGACTACAAAAGAACAAATAATGGAAAAAACAATTTTCCCAAATAATAATCAAAGGTATCAACGATCATTTCAATAAACACAACATAAGAACTTGAAACTCGTAATACTCCATGGACAAGCTATTCTTCACATATTTAGCCAACATTAATAAGCACTTCAATTCAAAGAACCATCAACAAGTGTTATAGATACTCAGTCCACTCTCCATCCTCTCAAGCATTCAAAGGTAGGGTATGTTCACTCATCATTCATTTCATGTAAGGCATCTACCATAAGCTTGCTTACTAATCCAATCTCCACCACTCATATCAAACACAAACATCAATCCGAAGGTCTTTATTTTGGTTGTAATGAGGTTAGGCTAAGGGTAGGAAAAAGGAATATCATAGTTGAAAACCACAAAACAAATTGAGCATTTAAAGTAATATAAATAATGAAGCCTGAAACACTCAATTCTTTCCTTTCAAGTTAACAAGATAGCACTCCCCATTTTATGTCTCTCCTCTTCCCTTTCATATTTTTTAACCTTCTCTTCCTTCCTTTTCTTTTTTTTTTCTTTTCTTTTTCTCTTTTCTTTTTTTCACTTTTTTTATTCATTCATTTTTTTACTTATTTATTTATATATCTAAAATAAGGAAATCAAGAGAATAGAAATATAGAGGAGAAATAAAAATTTCTACAACCATACCCATCCCTAATGCAATAGCCAACTATATGTTATAATTCCCCCACATTTATTCACTAACCCAATTATACCCATTCAAATGCTTAACTTGCCTTATGGTAGGTACAACGAAGTGGATAAATAATTAAGGTCAAGGCTCATATTTGGGTATAAAGAAAGAAAAGGTTTCATATTAAGCTCAAAAGGGGTTCACTAAAGGTAACATCATGGTGGCCTTTTAAGAAAAAGGGATTCATCATTTCAACATTTGCATAAGATTATGTGATCTTAACTAATATTTGCAAGCAAGTTCTAGAGTTCCTTAATCATGAAAGAACACTCTCAACAAAGAATACTTGATTTTGGTGTTTAATATTTCAAAAAGGCTCAAATTCTTACCAAATGAAAAGTGTCATTCATCTATCTCAACAAGCTAATGTCCTTTTAACTGAAATCCAAGCCAATCAACCAAGCATGCAAGTATACTAATTCACTCATATTATGCATTTCTAACATAGATCGAGTTCATTTAATAACCATGCATCTTTAACTACTAAATGGGAAAACAAACACACAACACACAAATAATAATGTTTTAACTAATACTTCCCTCCACACTTGAACATCACACTATCCCTAATGTGATACAAAAAGTAAAAGAGGGGTCTAAGTCATAAAAGATAAAAATTAAAACAAAGAAAGACAAGCATTAAAAACTAAAAAAAATTAAACTAAGATGCAGTAAAAATAATGAAAAGAAAGAGATAGAAATATGATACGAAAGTGTGGGTGGTGGCTGCGTTGATGCGGTGTGAAGCATGGCAGTAAGCATGGCGTTCTTCATTGACGAGTGATGAACAACTTTAAAATAAACAAATAGAAGAGATTGAAAAGTAGGCCTATGCACGAAAAGCAAACAAATTAAGTTAAGTTTCACTAAAAAGAAATAACAAACAACTATTTGAAAAGCAAAACAGAAATTATATGGGTTGCCTCTCATTTAGCACTTCTTTAATGTCTTTTAGTTAAACACCCCAACCGTTATGCTCAAGGTAGATCGTTCAAACTGATTAAGTCCACTATTTTCTCCTTTCCTTGTATAAACCAAGTGAATTCACTACTTAATGTTCTCCTACCTAACACAAACTAACTACGAAAAGCGCTAAATTAATAATGAAAATTACAAAACACGTTAACAAAATAACACAATAAAACATGCATGCATGAACAAACACAAACAATCAAAATCACTTAAGCAAATAAAAACAATCAAAATTAATTTAAGTTGAAAACACTAAACACCTCCTCGACAACGGTGCCAAAAACTTGTTGTGCCCAAAAAGTTCTAAAAATTACCTAGGCCATCCTACTCGTCAGTATACGAGGTAGTTGTAGTAATTACCTAACGTCGACTCCCATAGAGGTGAAATTAGTTAATTGAAATTAATTTTGAATTAAAAATAAAAACATTGCAATCCTAAACACTCTATCCTGAATTGTTGAGTAAAAGACTTTAAAGCAAATCTCGCAATTGAACTAAAAAGTAAACTAAATCGACCGGAAGAAAAAATGAGTAGAAATCAAAGTGGAAAACTCTTCAGAATTAATTTCACTAATTTAATCTCCTATACATGATTAAGGGGAAATGATTGGACAGTTGTCTTACTGAAATTAACAGTTTGGCCCTAAGATCAACTCGAATAATTAACTAATCTAACTTTCGCATTCGACAAGTTATCACCTGAGTTAATTATAGAAACCTAACTACTAATTACTACTTAGGTTAATATATTTCTAATTCTTAACCTAAGCGTTTATAGTTTCTCATTCCATATTAAACTTCTCCTCTCGGTCCTTCGTTTAATACCAAAATGATGCAAAATTTGATCATGTTATTACATCCATTCAGTTCAGAAACCATAGCAAATATAAGACAACAACACAATCCATCAATCACGCACATTTGACTAAAATAGCTATGTTAATGCTCAAAAAAAGAGATCAGCCCATCATAGAAATTACAAGATTCATCATCTTTAAACACTTCAATCTTATCTTGATCAGTATAAAAGAAGTATTAAAGCAACAAATCAAGTAAATAACCCAAATAAACTATCAAAAGCTAACAGAGTATGGGTCGGTTAAGCATAATAGAGCATGAGTCTATAATAGAGAAGTAAATGTAGCAAAAAAAATAAGAAATAGTAAATAGAAAGAGCAAACAATAACGGGTGAGGGAGTTGCTCCTACCACTCTCAAGCTTTCCGTTTTCCACATTAGCTCTCGCCCTCTGCTTGTAGTTGATGTTCACCCAAGAGGACCGACTGGTCATACTGCCTACCCCTTTTTGTTGTTCTTCTCCTTCCTTCTTCTCCGCTGAAGCTCTCTCCTTCTTCGCCTCCACGCTTCTCTCTGTCTCCTTTTTGTCCTAGCTGAGTGTGTCTGTGATGTGTGAAATGAATAGTGAATGAATGATATATGAAAGATAGTGTCAGTTGACTCCTCACCCCCCCCCCCTTTACCTCTCATTCCTTTTCCATTTATAGCACGAGTCTAGGTTTAAGTTTGTAGGGTTGTTACGTCGTCAACCTACATATGTATGAATTAAGTGAAAGCAATTGAGAAGTTATGGTGTCACCCTCGTGAGGGCACTTGTCGCGGTGGTGACAAGATGAATCATCACCGTGACTAACACAAAATTTGTCACCACAAAATTTTACATGAAAAGAGAAATAAAAAAGGAAGAAAAGTGGCGACAATGGTTACTACCTCATGATGGTGACACAACAAATCACCACCGTGACTAACACAAAGGGAAATTCATGACTTTCCCTTCAACTTTCATGCAAAATTCACAATATAATACAATTAACATTCACGCAACATCCACACCAATTTCACTCAATCCATCTCATATTTGGATCAAAACACAAGGATTTGTAACTAAAATCAAGATATGAAAACAATTACAAGAATTTAGGCTTGGATGACCAAAGATACATTAGCAACTTATTCCCATAGAATAATATGCAAGCTAGGAGGTATTTCTTACAAAGGAAGTTTGATTGATGTCTAGTTAACTTAAAATGATTTTTTAGTTTCCCTCTCAGCTATACAAAATTTCATAACAAACATACATTAGACCATACTCTGATAATTACTCATTTAGATCACCTGAAAAATAAAAGAAAGCCCCTTTTATATTTTACAATGCTCTTTTAAAGCATCTGAGATTTACTAAGGCTATCCATAAGGGAATAAGTAAAGTGGTTAATGGCTCTAATACTTATAGATGTTAACAAATTATCAAGGCCATTAAGTTTTAACTAATCTCTTTTAACAACTCCAATGCTAATCCTATTTTTCAATGGAAATCTAGCTCCTATAACTCATTAATGGAACCCCAAAATCGAATTAGCTTCAAGCACTACAACCACCACAGTGAGATCCTTTGAAGTTAAAGCCTCAAAATCTCACTTTTTTGCTCATGACTTTAACAATTCTTAACTCAGCCAAAAGTTCAAAATTAACTAGCTAAAAGATATGGACCTCATCACTAAATTCTTTTTCCAGACCATACAAGAAAGAAGGAATAGGAAAAATACTGTGTATTTATTAAACTTAAATTTAAAATATTTTCAAGGTATATAAATTTCAATAAAAATTTAATTTATAAATTATTTATTTTAATAAGATTATTTTTTAATAAATATTATATAAAAATTAAAATAAATTTATTTAATTAAAAATAATTATTTTTAAGTTTTATCTAATATGTAATTATTATCAGTGATAAAAATATAACTACATTGATATTGACAAGCAAACAGGGTTTTTTATTTAAAAATATAAACTAAAAATAGAAAATAAAAACTAAAAATCACAATAAAAAATAGAATAGAATCAAATGGCCGTTAACATATCTTCCACAAAATTTTTACTACTTTTTATAATATATGGCTTAAAATAAAGGTTTGATAAATCTCTTTTCTAAGGATCATTAATTCAAATAAAAGGAATAATTAAATTTGTAAGAACTGATTCATTAATAAATATACTGTTTATTACTTCCATAATTTTATTTATAAGTCAAAGATGGAAATGTATTCTTAAGATTTTTTAAAAAAATCAAATAAAGTTTTGACGTTTTGATGTTTATAAATTAATCTTTAACATTAGCATTAGTTTAAAAAAATTATTTATATAAATTTAATAACAACATTGAAAATTAATAACTTTTAATGTGATAACCATAAGAACTTATATATTATAACTAATTTGCAAATATTTAATAGTAAGATCTAATAAATCATTGTTTGAAATTTAAAAAAATTATTTGTCGAAAATTAAAAATGTTAAAAACTTATACATACTTTTTACTTTTTTCCAATATTGAGAGCAGGGGTATTTCTTTATTTATCAACTAGTTAGATAAATATACAAGACAAAATTTTTCTTTTTAAACATTGAGAGAAACATGAATAATTCTTTTTTTATCAAATAGTTAGACAAATAAACATGATATTATTATTATTGTTATTATTATTATTATTATTATTATTATTATTATTATTATTATTATTATTATTATTATTATTATTATTATTATGTTTTTGAATGTATAAGAAGCTAAGGATTGAACAATTGTATCTTCCCCTGATTTTTGGTTCCACTTTCAATAAATACGAAGTTGCTATAGAAAACATGTGAACAATAAACAGCTGAATTCTATACGTCAACAAATTCTGAAGGCCATTAAGTTGTAATTAATCTTTTTTAACAAATATAGTTCTATTCCTACTTGCCAATGGAAATCCAGCTCCTTCAACTCTTTGATGGAACCAAAGACTGATTGACTTTAGACACTATAAACACCACAATGAGATCCCTTGAAGCCACAGCCTTAAAACATTACTTTTTAATTCATGGCTCCTACAATTCTCAGCTCAGTTAAAAGTCCAAAATTAACTGGCTAAGGGATATGGACCTCATCACTAAATTCTTTTTCCAGACCATATAAGTAAGCAGGAACAGGAATAATATTGAATATTTACTAACTCGGTGGGTATTGAGATACTAACTAGGAAGACTTAAAGCCTTTTGGTACTTTAAAGCCATCCTTAGTACTGATCAGGTAGTGAATCCCGTTCATACTCCTCTAAAGGATTATCTAACCAACTCCTTCCTACGGCAATTTGAAGCTGAATTCATAGGAGATGTTACACTTAGAGAAATCATGGATACCCTTTTCAATCTTCATCCAAACAAGGCCTTAGGCCTTCATGGCTTTGATGTAAGATTCTTCCCATCTAAATTGGGTTTAACGTAAGCACTAGGTAAGAAAATTAGTCTTGGAGTTCTTCAATAGCCCATGGATTTTTACTGAGCTAAACAAGATTTATGTGACACATATTCTTAATGTCCCAAAGCCACATCCCTACATGAATATAGACATATAGCCTACTAATATGTGATATACAAGGTGATCTCTAAAATCCTTGCCAATAGACTCAAGAAAGTCCTACCTAGCCTGATTAACCCTTACCAAACATCTTATATACAAAGAAAAAATATTGGTGATAACATCATGATTGTGAAGGAACTCTTCAATAGCTACTACTCCAAAAAATCCAATTAAAGCTATGAACTTAAGATTAATTTTGTAAAATCATTCGACTATCTCAATTGGAATTTTATAATAAGCTCAATGCAAGTAATGGGATTCACTAGCAAGTTCATTAATTAGATTACTAAGTGCATTACTTCAACTTCTTTCTCCGTATTGATTAATAGTGAACCAATGGCATTAATAACACCTCAAAAATACCAAAAATAAAATAGTAAAACGTTTGTCTACCCAAGGATTATAAGGGACTAGGTATCTGCTCAATCAAGTTAACTTATAAGGTTCTATTAACCAAAAGACTATGAAAAATTTGTGTGGACAAAGAAGCCCTATTGGCAAAATGATTACTTCATTACTTCCTAAAAGAAAAAAATCATCTGGAGTTTTCAAGCTAAAGACACTATTTCATGGATAATGAGACAAATCTTAACGTTGAGGGATTCATTCAAACTCTCTATCAAGCATAAGTTAGGAAATAGTGAGGACACTTACTTTTGGTTTGATTACTAGTTGCATATTGGACGCTGTATAAGATCAAACAATTTCAATTTTTGAAATCCATCATTCCTAAGCACACCAAGGTCCATAGTCTTATCAAGAATAATGCATGGACTTGGCCCGTATGCTCCACCAAGGGATCCTTAGCTCTAATGGAAATCCTTCCTACTTATTCCTTTAATATCTCGGATCATGATTCAATTCTAAGGTTGCCAGACAAAAAGATATTATTCTCCATTAAGTCCTGCAAAACTGTCCTTAGAAGGTCACTTCAGAAAACATCTTTGAGCAAACTCGTTTGGGTTTCTACTTGTAATGCCTTTATATTGTGGTTAGCTACTACATGGAAGTTAGGCACTAGAGATACCCTCAAATTCACCATTCTTGACAATTCAAGCCTATTATACTCACTAACTTTAGAAGATGTAGACCATATTTGCTTCAATTGCCCCTATTCTTCAATCATATAGAATGAAATTCTCAGTTTATTTGGGTTGCCCTATTCCCATAGCAAATAGCATGATATTATATCTAGGCCATCCAACCAACAAATTGTCTAAGCTATTCAAGAGTGCACAAGGGAATATTTGCTGATGCTCGGAGGAACTTATAAAGAAAATAGTACTTAAAATAAGTTTGTTTGAATTGCAAGAGGTTTAACCAACAATCTTTTCTTTGATGCCAAATAATCATAGTCATTAAAACTCCTTTATCCTATTGTTGTAACTTGTAACTACCAACTCCTATTTAGCACATCACTTGTCTATACGTAATTCTATCCTTATACTTTGAATTACTAGTGTTTGTAATAGGAACTTGTAATTCTTGTATCTTTGGGCCTTTAATGAAATTCATTTATATTTTTCAAAAAAAAGAACATATCTTCCACAAATTATTTACTACTTTTTATAATATATGACTTAAAATAAAGGTTTGATAAATCTCTTTGTTTAGGATCATTAATTCAAATAAAAGGAATAATTAAATTTGTAGCAACTGAAAAATCCACTATTTATTACTTCCATAATTTTATTTTTAAGTCAAAGATGGAAATGTATTCTTTAGAAAACTCAATTAGACTTTTAACGTTTTGATGTTCATAAATTAATCTTTAACATTAGCATTAGTTTAAAAAACTTTTATTTATATAAATTTAATTACAAAATTAAAAATTAATAATTTTTAATGTGATAACCATAAGAGCTTACATATTATAACTAATTTACAAATATTTAATAGTAAGATCTCATAAGTTATTGTTTGAAAGTTAAAAAATTATTTGTTGAAAATTAAAAATGTTAAAAACTTATACATCCTAGCAGCAGGGGTAATTCTTTATTTATCAAATAGTTAGACAAAATTTTTCTTTTTAACATTGTTTATTTATAAAATAGTTAGACAAATAAACATGATATTATTATTATTATTTTTATGTAATTATGCTTTTGAATGCATAAGAAGCTAAGGATTGATCAATCAATAGTATCTTCCCCTGATTTCGATACGTACGAAGTTGCCGTAGAAAAACAGGCGAACAATAAACAGCCGAGATAGTTGTTACTTGTTGGGTGCAATTTAAGGCATCTTTTTCTTTGTCCTTTGTTGGACCACGACGATTATCATACTCTTTACTGCTGCTAACTGCGATTTGTGTAGCTAATAAACAATTGAACAAATTATTGGCAGCTTCGTATCGAATCTCTGGTTTAATTTTGTGTATGATTTTATAGAAATTACTCGTACATTTTAAGTGATAATTAACACTTCGGTTAGTCTTATCTATCTTTTGTATTTGCTCGCCTGCGAACCAACCACGTTCCTAACTAATACAATGACCAACCCCCATCTTAATAATGTTTCGCTAAAACAAACATATAGACAACAGTTGGTCCCAAGAAAAGAAAAAAGAAAACACAAGCAGAATAAAAGTTAATTGCCTACAACTTGGATTTGACGAAAAGGTCAATTAGGGATGCTAAAAATTTCGATATAATTGCTTTTTCAATAAAAATATTAATTATTCGAAGATGTTCTAATTTTGCACCAAAGAGTTAAGTTTGTTGGGAATTTTTACATTAAAATAAATGCATTTCTTTTGGCAAATCGTTAGAGAATTGGGTTTCTAGATGACCAAACCAAACAAGAAATTTTGGTTGATTGATGAAGCATGTAGCTCAAAAGAAACAGCAAAATATAATAGAAAGGAACAATAACCAAGGCTATGGATTAACTTATGTTGTTGGGTGAGGAAAGAGTTTGAATTGAAAACATATAAGTGCAGCTAACCATAAGCAACGTGGAACAAGAAGAGTAAAGCCGAGGAGTTGCCATTTACATACCACCCCACGCTAACTTCAACTATTCATTCAGTGAATTCCTGCCACGTAGCCCAAATACACCGCTTGTTGTCAAAAACAACTATGACTTACTGTGCGAACGCCAATAGTTTATAGGTGGAACCCAACAATCACACTGCTTCGTTAGTATCAACAAAAAATCAAATCTTGGAAATTGGGGTCTTGTCATGGCTGATCTCAAAGGAGAGAGCCAGTTTTGTAGAGAGGAGCAGTGTGGAAGCATAGGACTTTCCTCAAATTGGGTTGGCATAATCGCCTTCTTTTTCATCACATCTTTTTAGTTTTTGTTTGTGTCTTTGTCTCCGTAGTGTCCGTTAATCTTAAATGTTTGCTGTTTTCTATGTATTCTTTCTTTTTCTTTAAATTTAATCGTCCCTAGGTGTCTAACCACTTCGCTTATCGTTCATACTCTCTTATGTATGAGCTAATACTTCGAAAGATCCCTCCTTTTTAGCTCTCAGAACCGCAAAGCTCATTTTAATTATATTGTTGTCCAGTTGTAAGAGTGTTCTGTAGATGGCAAATGCATCTGGGTTCTTTAGTCCTTCAGTTCCAAGTCCAAGGAATAGGATTAAGCCTTCAGTAGGCTTTCCTGGATCTGGGTTTTGTTCCATTGATGGAATCTCCAAGAGGGTGTTGTGCTCCAGCAAGGTTGAAGGCGCAGATAAGCTTTCCCCTTCCAAGTCGCGAGCACCTAGGTTAGTGTTTTAGCGATTTAATCATTTTTGATCTTGCTCAATGCAAATAGTCATTTTAAGGGTGTTCATGTTTGACCGAGACAGGGAAACCTTCAACAATAGCTGTAGAAAGAGGAGAAGTTTGTGTTATATGGATTAAGAGTTTGCATGATGACATCGACTTTGTTACTTTTAGAGTTAAAGTTGATTAAAAGTTGAATTTAACATTCTTTGGGGAGGGTATCGGTTCAATCGTATCTTAAATTTACGGGTGGGTACTGTTGATTTGATTAGGCTAAAGAGAGCTAAAATGAGAAACTAATCTAGACTTTTAGATTATTGATGATCGATGGAGCTAAAGATCTGCGAGAGTGTGCATAAACATCTCTCTCTCTCTCTCTCTCTCTCTCTCTCTCTATATATATATATATATACACACACATATATCTATATTCTTTCAGCTGATATATATATATATATATATATATATATATATATATATATACACACACACATATATCTATATTCTTTCAGCTGATCCTGAAGTGAGTGAAACTTATTATATGAGTTAGGAACATTGAAATTAATTTGGGGGATGCAAAAGGTAAAGTTGGTCTAGAAGATTTGAGTTTCAAGCCGTTTTTAAATTTCTTAATGAACAATGATTTGAAAATTTGATGCAGCAATCCTAAGCTATATTAGTTGCACTGGATGTCAGATGGGGTTCTCTTATGCTAGCAATGAAGGAGAATAAGCATTGGTGGTGGTGATAATGAAAAATTATTAAAATAGCTGAATAGTAATCTTACTGCAAAATGTTACAAAAGGACAGGTTATAGGAATAAGCTTTCATGATTGTATCACTTTATAGCTCTTGTGTCTTGTTTGCTTGGTACTAACAATTTTAACCTTTGTATTGCTCTCCCCTGTTGTGTTATTCTTGGATACCTGAGCTCTTACTGATTTTCCAGGAGAAATGCTATTGTTGATTTTCTAGGAGAAGAATATACTGTTGTGAAATAAATTTGTTTCAAATTTTCTCGTTTTTATGCCATTTATGCAGGAAGTTAGTACTTCAATTGATAATTGTGTTGAGGTCTTGATTATCATTTTCATTTGCTTATGGGGTTGGGAAAGAGGTGGTGATTTATCCAAAATATCAATTGCAAAGGATGATCTTCATTTAAGGCTATATATTGGTTTGAAAAATGGTTGAGATTTGTCCTTTCAGATACTTGTTTTTATGTCCAAGTTTATGGAATTGAATTTTTGAACACTTAAAGATTTGAGACAAAAGTTTCTACTTATTGGGATGGTAAAAAAAAAAAAAGTTAGGAATTGTATAGTTCTTTAACATTATTTCTTGTAAATCTTACGTTCTTATTTCAACAGTCTTGTCAGTAAAGGATGCAAATTAGTTGGTTGTGGCTCAGCTGTGCCAACTCTTCAGATTTCAAATGATGATCTGGCAAAAATTGTTGATACTTCCGATGAATGGATATCTGTTCGTACTGGGATTAGAAATCGAAGAGTACTTACAGGTCATTTACCTTCTTTTGATTGCATCTTTGTTTTGTATATTGAAAATTTGGAATCTGGATGTCTTTAATTGCTTGGAGTTGCTAATGAAATTACTTTATGGTGACTTCAAGTTAATTGAGTTGATGCTTGCCCTTTTAAAATAATGATTTCATTGGTGATTATTTATTTTGAGTTATCTTTTGAATAATAGTACAAACCTTTACTGCCAGAATGCTTTCTTTTGTTATTATTCAAAGAGCAATCTATCTTATGTCTGCTTGGTCCTAATATCTATATAGCCTTTGTCTTTTCATTGCCTGTCTCTACAACCTATAGAGGTTTAACGATCAGTTTCTTTTATGGAGAGGGAGAATTAAATTTTTTTTTTTTTTGGTGGAGATCCTTATATTTCTAACAGTTACTAACTTGGTTCCATTGATGATGTTTCAGGAAAAGAAAGCTTAGTTTCTTTAGCAACAGAAGCATCAAGGAGAGCTCTTCAGATGGCAGAGATCGAACCTGATGATGTAGACATGGTGTTGTTCTGCTCATCTACGCCAGAAGATCTTTTTGGTAGTGCTCCTCAGGTATAACTTGATGTTTTATGGTTCTTCTATTTTCTTAATGTTGCTAACAACAAGAAATTGAGTTATGAATGGTTGAATGAAAACGCAAAAGGTTGTGTGATTCATGAGACAGTATGAATACTGTTTAAATTCATACTTATTTACTCTTTGCTGCATCTACTATCCACCATCTATGTGTAGATAGAATCATTGTCTTGTCTACCCTCTTAATTTATGCTACAAGTTAATAATATGCTAAAGTGCAACTTGATTTGCATAGCTTCTTCAAAATTCATCTTGTCTATTAGTTTAATCCATGCTGCAATATGCATTTCTTACCACACTCCTTGAACTCATGTTGTTGATGAAATTTTCACTAGAAATGAATTTAGGCGGAAGCTCTTTGCATTTTCCATTTTATTTTAAAAGTTAAGGGATTAGAATTAATAAAGTTTTTTGAATAGATTGAATTTTGTTGTTCGATGCATGATCAATTTATGAGATTTAGACGTGGATAAATGGCACTTTCATTAAGTGTCTTGTTGAAGAATTTGTAACTTCTTGATATTTAGTAATGACCGATTTTGAGTTGTGCAATGCACCATTGACAGTTAAAGTTCAAGAATCAACTAAACTAAATTGGTTCTTGATCCTCCTTGATCTAAGTTTGTCAAAACTGAACATTTTGAAGTTGAACTTAAGGGTTGACTTGATAACTCGGGTCTGAACTCTTTAAGTAGTAATTGATACTCTTTATTTCTCATAACTAGATGATTTTCTTATAACTTTACTAAAATATAATTTCCTGAAGTTAGCCTAATGGGTAATGAACTGAAATTTGACGGACATACATCGAAAAATGTTTTTCTTATGTTCTCCAAAGTATTTCTTGCTTGCAGACCTCCCGAGGAACATTTCATATGATATTTTGTGTCCTAAATGATCCCCTTTTGGTAGTATACACATTCTGGACAGAAGCACAGTTAACAAAGCACTTTTATGTTTGTTTGGCGTGGTGGACAGAAGAATTTATTTTATGACCCATTGATATTCAAGTATCGAGGAAGACAAGTTAGTACCTTTTAGAGCATGTGCAGTTTTGGTGGAAAATTGGAAATATGTACTATTGCTAAGGTCAACTGTGCTAAACAATGCAAACAAAGATTATTACTTACATTTCCTCCCAGCTTTCCTGTCCTCTTATCTTTTCATCATTTCTTATGGTATTGATCTGCTTTAGGTGTCATTCTTTTATCCTGTCTTCGGCCTAAAACCTGCCCCTAGTTTCTTTGAATTTTTCTGGTGGTGATTTAAACTTTGACTGTGGTTGGATTTTAAATTGCTAATAAAATCTGTGTTTCAGATACTTCAGAATTCTCCTCTATTTTTAATGCTTTTCTCTTTCACTTGGCTTTTAATTTGAACCTAAGATTCAAAAGGCACTGGGCTGCAAACGAAATCCTTTGGCTTATGATATTACAGCAGCATGTAGTGGATTTATGCTGGGTCTAGTTTCGGCTGCTTGTCATATAAGAGGTAATAAAGCTTTTCAGTTGTGCAACTATACTTAAGAGGTTGAAAGATATTTTACCATCCTGCGGTAACTACAGGAGGTCCGTTTCAAAATATTTTAGTAATTGGTGCTGATGCTCTTTCTCGGTTTGTTGACTGGACGGATAGAACTACCTGTATTCTCTTTGGTGATGCTGCTGGTGCTGTGCTAGTGCAGGTAATAGTCCTTGCTATTCTATGATTTTTGGTTTCTACATCTGAAGAGGATTCTTTTCCTACTAAAACAGTGTCCTTGTGATATCTGATGATTAATATTTTGATCAACATTTGATGATTTTTCATTTTTTTGGTACTCGAGCATGTGAATAGAATTTGTAGCATTTTTTAAGTTAACAGATGTCAGTGAAGGGTTGGTATTATTTGATGTGAAGAGAAAGCATCAAGCTGACAGCAGTCCGTAGTGCTTTGTAAACTTATACCCAAAGGAATAAAAGAAGAGAACCAAAATAATTCTTGATTTAGGCCTAGTTGTACTTGTTATCTGTAAGCTAAATTTGAAATAACCCCAGTTAAAACTGCAAAAATATTAGTATTTTGAATCTTTCTCTGAAATTTCCATATTGGAACCATTGTTTTGTAATTAATGATTTGAGTTTAAAAATTTTGTTGAGGGCATTGCCAATAGTAGTACTGTTTGTCCCATTCCATCTCTTTCTTGTTTTATAATTATTTGCAACTGATTTGATGGTAGCTGACAAAATTGTATTGATGCTTCTATGTTTCTGTTCCAATCTACAATGACTTTGCAGGCTTGTGACAGCGAACATGATGGTTTCTTCAGTTTTGACTTACATAGTGATGGTGATGGCCAAAGGTATAATGCTTATATCTCTTGGAAAGAAACGATGTGGTAATTTCTGCTAAAGAAGAAAATGACTACCTTATGTGCAGGCATTTAAATGCTGTAATGAAAGAAAATGAAGTAGATCATACACTGGGTTCTAATGGTGCGGTTTTAGGCTTCCCTCCGCAACACGTTTCATATTCAAACATTCAAATGAACGGGAAGGAGGTTTTTCGATTTGCTGTGCGATGTGTCCCTCAATCCATAGAGTCTGCTCTTGAAAAGGCTGGTATCAGTGGATCTAACATCGATTGGCTACTTCTTCACCAGGTATGCATATTACTTAAAACACTCGTCTTAAGCACAGTTGACTTCAGCAAAAGTCTCCAGCATGCGCCAATTTCTCTTCTTTCTTCATCCTTGTCATCCACTGATTCTCTACTAGATGCCTTCTTTTCCTTGGGCAGACAAGTAAAGACTTGTTTGACCGGATGCATTTGAAGGATAATTGTGGAGTTACTGAAACAGAATTTTATGGCTGCATTGCATAATTTTTACAAATCTACAATGGGGAAAAGGTCTAGTGGAAAGTTTACGAGTGTTACATGAAAGTTGTACGTTTCATATATTGATCATCGAAAGAGGTTGTGAGTTTTAGTTTCTTAATAAGCATACTGTGCTGTGGAATTACAAATCTACAATGGGGAAAAGGTCTAGTGGAAAGTTTACTAGTGTTACATGAAAGTTGTACGTTTCATATATTGATCATCGAAAGAGGTTGTGAGTTTTAGTTTCTTAATAAGCATA
>JANQAP020000587.1:3784378-3795189 GCA_026874005.2 Erythroxylum coriaceum | reverse complement strand
TCTTGAAGTCTTTTTGATTTTTTTTATACATATATATTTTAATAATGGCGATTAGATGAGTTTTAAAGTTATGGAAAGTTCACGTTCAACAGAAGATGACAAGAGCATCTCACCTAAATTTTAAACATTTATGTGAATGAGTGACCTCTTATAAGGACATATCAATTCATAGTATTTGAGCTTGATAAAGGAGGTAGAGTGGTATTAACTTTGTCTTATTTGTATTTTGATTTGCTTATGAAATATTATGTGTTTAAATTTTACAATTCTTTTGAAACTTGGATTTATATATCTTATGTTATTAATTATGAAGCCAACTAATGACTTTAGGTCAACGTTTATGGGCAGCATTTAAATGAACACTCAAGAGACTATAACTCCTCCACTAATGACACCTAGGGGGTTTAAAGGCTTATGGAATATGCTAAATGTCTCAATTCACCTATAAAAGGGGAATTTTTTTTTTAAGTTTGGTCTAGGTTAGTAGTTACGGTTTAATTGCTTAATAACAACAATGAGTTAAGTGTGAAAATTTTTAATATTACATGTTACTTGAGGTTGATTTACTTGATATTTTTCACTTCTATAACATGTTTTATATGGATTATACTATGTTGTCTATATTTAGTTAATTATTTGATAGGTGACAGATTTGAGGAATAAATATAAGATTTAGTGCAACTTTCTCTATATTTTTTAAATTGATGATATTTTAGAGTCAATGGAAAGATAAAAGGTTGTAAAACTTCTAAACCTTATTAGAACCTTTCTGAGCACAACTTTGTAGAAGATATGGGAAGCTAATTCTAATATGAAGATGTAAAAAGTGGAATAATGCGCAACAGACCTCAAACTCTAAATGTTAACAGTTACTTATCTTTCAAAAGATCTAAGAAGTTTAGAAGTAGAACAAGACTCACACTAAATTTGCCTTAAATTTACAAATAGAAATAATACAAAGCAGGTCCAATTACAAATTGGTTTCAGGCACCAATTATGTGTGACTACATGAAGAATAAACATTTTAGACAAGATCGACGTCATAATTGGAGTTAGTTTGACACTAGATACTAGAAACAAATTTCAAGGACATATGATTTCTTAAGTTTAAATCTTCTAGAAGTCTATTTTTATTACCCTAACTATAAATACTTGTATTACAAGTAACTTAGGTATCTTTTAACATAATCTAGCAATCTTTGAGTACCTTTTAACATTTCCTACAAGACTTCTAACATACTTTTAGAGAGACTTCTTGTTTTCTTTTCATTAGAGGAAGATTTGGAACAAGGATTCGAGGAATTAGTGATATCTTCTCTACTTCTTTTCTTCTATATTGACAATTATTTTTTTGTTTTATTTTTATTATGTTTAGTTGCTGGAAATCCTAGCTAGGACTAGAAATGGAGCTTTTAATGATTGTTTAATCATTTATACATCCTTTAGCTATTTAATTGGTTGAATTTATTTTCTTTGTTTTTAATGTTGAAATTTTGATTAACCACCATAGTTTCAATCTTAGAGATTGTATAAAAAGTCCAATAGAAGAAGTAGAACCAATGCACTAGGAGAATAAACATTTTAGCACTAAAGAGTGACAATATCTTAGACTTTAGTGATAACTATATCTATTAGTTGTTTTTAATGAATTTGATTATGTTAAACTATGCATCAAGAGAAAGTAGTTACCTAATTAGATATACTTGTGTTCCATAACGAAAGGCATAGATATCTTAGGTTAATTGTTTTTTTAATCTAAATAATCAATTATGTATGATAATTAAAAATATATATAAGTGAATATGGAAGTTCTAACATTTGTTTATTGATCTTTCTTTGTTACTTTATTTGCTTTGCTTACTTTAGTTTAACAATTACATTCTTTCAAATCAATTCTTTACTTTATTTAATTCGTTTGTTTAACTAAGCTTAATAGATTTAGTAACTAGTTCTATGTAGGATCAATCCTCTAGAATCACTCAAGTTTTAGTGAACTATCCACAATTGACTCTATACACTTGCAAATGAAAACACTTGCAAATGAAAAGTAGATCAGTCATTTAATGTTCTGATTAGATATAAAGTATGAAATTACTATCTATTATATATGAATCCAATCATTTTATTTCTCTACTATTATTAACTAATTTTTTAGTGATATTTAGAAACTATTTTGACATTATTATTTCACCTTGAGCAAGGATTTCTTAAATTAATATTAATCGATCATTTGATCTCTAATTACTTTAAAGTGATAGATCATATATATTAATTACTCAACTTACTTTATATAATTTATACTATATCTAATGACTACTAATTGAATTACCCTTGATTAGGATAGGTAGTAAGCAGCATCAAAATACACACTTCCTACATAAGATATTTTGGAGATCTCAAGTCAAAAGATTACTTATACAATCGTCACAAATAAAAATTTTTATAGACATACAAATAATGTTCCAAATAAAATTTTCATATCGAGTCAGTTTAATGAAATTATTTTTTAATAAGTATTCACACATTTTTATAAGTATCTTTATATTTTAATTTATAAGATTGCTTACTTATTCTATTAAAAAAACCATAACATATGCTAGTCTTTTCTTTCTATTATTAATGTTCAGTCTTAATAGAGTAACAATTAGAAATAATTTAGGTATAATATACATATGCAATATAAATTTTACAATTACTTTTAATTTTATTGGCTTTTAACGATATATATATATATATAATCAATGGCATATAAATCAACACCTAATTGGTGGGATTTTGATTTTGCTGGATATATAGTTTGAGATTGATCCGTGGGATGGCTTGCTTGCATGGGTTTAACTGAGTTGATGGTAACGTTTGCTTGTCTGTGAGATATGGGTAAAAAGGTGTTATGATTAATGTTGGGCATCAACCAACCATTTAGAATTTATTCTCGGAAACTGAAGCGAATTCTTCAATAGTTTGATTTATGTGCACCACTTTGTGTCTGTTTGGGACAGTAATCATTGTCATTTGCCTGACTGGTTCTTTTGTGAAGCTCTGTTATACTGACTCTAGATTCTTAACGTTTTTGTGTTCGATTACTTTGCAAGTGTTTTTTGACATCAAAGTCACTCGTTCCAATCTTGCAAAAAACTTCCTACGTTTTACGATGTCACCAGTTCATCTTCAAGCGTGTTCTCAACGACTCATCTACATTCTATTGTTCAGTCTCTCTGGCGGCAATCTATTATATTATTTTTATAATTATACCTACAAGTGGAGGAGTGGAGATAGTAGAGTCCTGGCTCCTTGCGAAAATGACCCGGAGAACTTCTGTCCAATAGCATGATTATTATAGAGAATGGGATATCTGTTGAACCAGAGCTTAGAGATTGCTGTTTACGAGCGAGAAAACTGAAACCCTGATAATTGGATTCACAAGGAAACCCAGGAATGCGCAAACTTAACTCAATTCATTCCGGTCTTTGTAGACGCCAACAAAAAGCAAGTTAGTAGTTGGCTGTTGGCCTAATAAGTTAGAAGCCAATCTTGAATATAGAAGGATCACATCAAACAAAAACTCTTGATTGAACTGTCAAAGGAACCCTCTCTAACCATATGAAGCCCTTGTTAATAGTTTTATCTTCACCATTGGGCCTGCTGGCTCAATTCAGAGGAGGCTATAAGTCTTCTCTTCAAACTTTTATTGAAAAAAAAAGGGCTATTTGACCCAACAGAAGCAGAGCCCGATATAGGTTTAATTTTCAAATCCCACTTGGGGAAAGAATAAAAAAGCATCAGTTCTTCATGGTCGATAATACCAAGTGACTTGATGGAGTATCATCTTCCCAAACACTATCAAACCTGTCCAACAAGATTGTCTGAACTTCCTTGGGATTACCATCCAAAGAAACTTGATGGTACTTTTAGTTACGTTAGATCCATCAGAACTATCACCTAAATCTCTTATCCTTTAAGACTCTAATAAGCGACCTGACCTCACAAAGGCTACGGCAGGAATCTTCCGCCTCGGTTCTAATAGCAATTTCACCAATAATTTGTGTGTTATGCCTAAAAGAGAAGCCTTATCTAAAGGAAACTAAATTAGCTGCAAAGATCAGGGTACAACTCGTTCGTTGACTTGAATTGTTTTTGTCTGCTAATGTGATATTTAGGATCCAACGTAGAAAATGAATTTTCACCACCTGGGGAGGTGCTATCTAAATATATATTGTAATGTTTATTATATCGGTTGTGCATGAGCTAGCTAATTAAAAAACTGAAGAAGATTCTTAGCCCACTAACATTCCCAAAATTGTAGCTCATCGAAGCAAGGGCTTCTGTCCCGACCATGTGCATATACCATTTTATTTTACTTGGGTTGGACAAACCAAACAGTTATCACCTGAAGAAGGTTGTTGCCTTTGTTGCTTGCTGCCTGATGCTACCAACTGGATATTGATAAGACAGACGGCTATCTTAATGACAGCATAATTAAATAAATGGCATCGTCTTTAATAAATTGCCTCGTGGAGATCTTCTTCTTTATCTCAAAGTCTCGATTAGTAGCACTTCAGAACCTCACGCACTTAATCAGAGATGCCCAAAGAGGAAGAGAAACAAAATAAGGAAATTAGTTTGTTATATAATCGATGAAGTTTCTCTATTCACAAACCGTTGAAAAATCTAGCCAGACCATCGTGCAACGGTATAATTATAAAATCTTTTTGTGTTTGATTTTTCAAAATGTAATATCACTAAAATGATTAATACATAAATTATAATAAAACGTGAATCTTAGTTCGTATCTTATTTCGAAACTTGATTTTTTTTTTGTCATACTTTTTAAACCGTTTCTAAATTTAGTTCATTTCAACTACCGTAGTCACACAACTTTTTAGCCTTTAATAGTATCCATAAAACAAATTGAAAGAATTGTGCAACTGTTGAAAAGAGAATTAGGCAAGGACCGTTAGCTTTATATTAGAGCTCAAACCTATTTATAATATGTTTTAGATATTTTAGTAATTTAATTGAACTTAAATTCTAATTTCAATTAAACTTTAATTAGAATTATAAATAATTCTAGTTAAATAGCAATTATGCCCAAATATGATCCAATGACTCATATTGATCTTTATTTATTAAATATGTCATATCTAATCATAAAGTTTCTCAAACTTTACAATCAAGTCTAACTTGATAAAATATCTTTTCTCTTTTTAACCCGTTCTTTATGTATAACCCATTAGGTTCTCAAATATATCGACATTGAGTACCCTAAATCATATTTAGGACCAGGTAAATTAAACTCATTTAATTTATTCTTAATTCTCTAATTAAACAATTTATATCCATATATAGATCAAGATTAATGTCTAGTAACACATTATGACTACCCAAATATTTAAGAATATCAAAGTAGTTTTGACTAACCTTTCCGTGCATAATTTTTCTGTATAATTCAACCCTTTCATCATATAATGTTCCAATTAGACATAAAGTATGGAATTAATGTTTACCCCATTTTAAGTCCAATCATATTAGTTCTTTACCATTAGCTATTGATTCAATTAATGACATTTGTAAACTATTTACAAAATTTCATTCTACCTTGGTTAAAGATTTTTCGAATCAATACTAATCTAGAACAAAGAAACATTCTCCCTAATTACTTTAGGGTGATAAATTTTATGTTGATCATTAAACTGCCTCTATATAGTTCATGTTATATTAAATGACTACCGACTGAGCTATCTTTAACTAGAATATGTCATAGGTAGTATCAAAACATAACAATCCCTATACAAGATAACTATGGAGATCGTAAGTCAAAAGATCACTCATACAGTTATCACAATAAGAATTTCCATAAGCATACAAGTAATGTTTTAAATGGATTTCTTATATAGGATCAGTTCAGTGAACATATTCTCTAACAAGCACTCATATATTTGTTTAAATATGCCTATACTTTAGTTTATGAGATTAACTACTTCTTTCATAAAAAAAAAACCATAACATGTGCTAGTCTTTTTAGGTGGAACAATGACTAAGAACTATTTAGGAATAATACATAAATGCAATATGAATATCATAATTATGATCTTATCATAATTTTATTTGCAATTTATAATTATCTTATGGACTTTATCATTTACATCTAAATATGTACAAGATAAATAATACTTTTAAATTATCTTGTCACAAAACTACAACTAACTAATTAATTTTAGGGTATAAACCAACACAAACCATATTTATGCAAGTAGAATTATAGGATGTTGTTTAAGATCAACGTTATTCATGTTGTTTTCCTTCATCATTTATAACCAAAGATCATTTTAATGAAAATTAGCAACCTAACTTTACTTAATATCCGGAGTTTCACATAATGGAATTGCATGCCTTTGTTAAAGGGAAATATAACTTTACATTATGGAATTTGCTTATTTTTATGCATGTATCAATTTATGGCATTGAGGGATTGTAAAAATTCAGAATAAATGAGCAGTCTGTTTGGACTAAATAAAACTTGTAAAAAAAATTCATACTTAATTTGTGATTCCACATATGATGTGTTTGAAATTTTAAAATTATACAATTTGACTTTACAATTTAATTCAATGTAAGTGATATAGCTTGTTCCAATTACTTTTCACACAAGTTAATTTACAATGAATTTTATACAATAAATACAAGTTAATATATAATAAACTAATTCTATTCTTCATTAAGTTAAGGATATATTAGAAAATTATTTTTTTCAGTATGTTCCTTATATATTATATGCAAAAGGTTTACATAAAATCAATTTAATTCTATATTATAATCTAGTCTGTCTAATCCAGTAAAAGATATGAAAACTTGTATTATTGATTCTTGAAAAATCTCGTACAATATAAAATTTAAAAAAAAAACGTCATACTTTATGAAATACACGTATTTTTTAATTAATTTTCTATTAAAAATTTTAACAAAAATAGAACAAGAAATTATTTGAAATATGCATATGAATACTTTTTAAAAATATTAAGTCTTAAAAGAATTTTCTACGAATGGGTCAAACACAAGGGAAAGTGTGTCTTTATACCTTGTCTAAAACATGGTAATACAGTGGAGAATCAATTCTGTAATGAATTCATTCTATTTGCAAAAGAAATTTAAAATATTTGATTTAAAAGATTACGAAAATCTTATTGTCTTCAAACAACCAACTTTAAGTGCACTCGATTTAGTTAATAGAATAAGTTTGAGACACCCTTTTTTGTTGTATAGAAAACAATGCAAACTTCTTTTACCCAATACTCATCAACTTACTTGGAATTCACCGCTTATTAGCTGGTCAACTTTCAATAATGATGCAAGTACTTTTGGTTCTTATCCAGTTTTGGCTCAGGAGAGCAGAGTTTGGAATTGTAGATCTATTCTTTTTTGTGTGCAAGTTATTAATTGAAGCTTTTTCTCTCTGGAAACCAGAAAACATATGCCCCAGCCCTCGAGCTACTAAACTTTCAGTACTGTATTAGCTCGTCCTTGTCTAGCTAATTGGCTATTAAATATTAGTACTTCAGTTACCTAATTGGTGGTTTCTGATGCTTGCATGAGTACGTGAATTCTGTATATGGATCTTGGCTACATTTCTCCTGTGCTTATTTAAGGGCAAGTAGCTAGAAAGGTTCTTCTTCTGGACAGGTCCCTAGTGTCTGTTGAACAGGTTAATGTCTCAGAATAGCAACTTTGTTCAAATAAAAATTTCATGTGCGCAATACCCGATATTTCATGAGAACTAGCAGAATAATGTTACATGTTTCACAATCTTGTCATCTCAATAGGTAAGCACTCAAGACTATAAAGTTTACATTTGTCAATCAACAAATTAAACTTGAAAGTTTGAACAGGTATCTGTTAAAAAGAACATTTTCTTAAATTACTGTCCAGACTGTTAATGTGATTTGACACAATTTCGGCTGTATTTTTTGTAATTACGTTCAAATAACTCATATAGTCCATAATCACCCTAATTTTCCGTAATCTCAATATAACCTGCAATCTATAATTTAAAACGTTGGTTAAAAAGGTAAGTGTAGAGCTATGTGATTCGGTGCTCTCAAACAGTTCAAAAACTCTATTCATAACCCTTTCAATTAAATACGTTATCCTTAAACCAAATTGATCATGCATGTTCATGTCTAGTCTTGTTTTTCTTTTTCTCTCTCCAGACGCACGTCCACTCCTGCAGCATTACACAGGCACAGACACATGGAGGAAGATATGGAGAGTTTTAGAATTTGAAATTTAGGCTCATTAGCTGTCTTCTTCACTTTATCTTTAATTAGTAATTATTACCCATAGCAAATTGCTTGATGTCCATTCATCAAAAACTAGAAACAAGATTCTTAATTAAAACCAACTTGTTTATCTTTTATCCCCTAACTTCAAACCATCTGGTTAACAATTAATCTTATAGTTACTTCAGGCTATTGTGCGGACTACCAATAGTTATGACATAGATCCTTCAACCTGTGGCTAACTTATTTTTTATCGTATCATCTAAACGAAGTTTTTAAGCGAGCTTCTTCTCAAGACCTGATTCTGCCTAGTGTTGTTAGCATCTTTATTCATACGTGCTCCTTCTCCAATTAATCCTAAAAAATTGCCATGACATGGTTCACGAGAGCATCAAATGATTCTAATAATAAAAAGATTAGAGAAGGTTATGATCTCTTTTTCTCACATTTAGCATATGACAGACTGCGATACTTAGTGGCCGACAGCTTGATTTCCAAATTATTGATTCAATCTGGTCACTTGCAACCTAGCTAGGTCCTAGCTGTCTTCAGCTTACATTTTGTGTTCGGTTCCACAACATTTTCTTGTTTGGTATATTTGAAAGGTCACATAGACAGGTTCAAAATGTGTAAGGTGCTTGACTGCTAGCTAGACTAGCTCTATAGCCGACGTGGTGAAGAGTCACCTAGTCTAAATATGATGGATGCTAGCTATAGTGGGGACAGTTTCCATTATCTTTTCTGGAAGAGCAGCTTAATTGCCAAGGAGAATAAGCTTGGACCAACTTCAGCTAACAGCAAAACATGAAAGTACTACAAGAACTTTTTGAAAAGGTTTAACAACGAAACTAGGATCATCGAATTTCTACCATCTGTGAACTGATCCAAGGGCCCTATCAATTTGAATCATCGAATAATTAAACATGTAACCTAATTGTCATTGATTAGTTAGTTCTGATATGTATCCCATACATAGTTGGGCGCCTTTAAGGCCTACCCTAGGCAAGTAACGAGCTTACCTAGTGATTTTAGTGATTTTCTAGGTTGCTGGACAAGACTTGCACGGGCACTTCGTGAATAAAAATATACAGCTATCATTAGGCATCCGGCATTTCTAGAGCTTCCAATCTGAATGACACGGGAGATGACACTAATTAGATCAGAGCAAAACCAAATTACTCAATGTAAACATAAAGCATTAAAGATCACACAGTGAAACTCCACAAGGTATTGGCTGGGTGATGAGATAAGTTTATATTATATATCAACTTTACCGAGTTCAAATCTTGCTGAAAGTGGGGAGGATTGGTATTATAGTCCTAAGTTTCAAGTCTTGCTGAAAGAGGGGAGGATTGGTATAATAGTCTTAACTACGTAGTAAATTCAAATGCAATCTTTATTTAGACTTAACTTGTCAAAATTTAAAAAGTAACGAATTGAACTTGGGAGTTTGAATGCGATACCCAATAAGTTCATCTCTTAAAGTAAAAGGGCATGTGCTCTAGATTTTCTTGATATAATTTTATCATTAATTTTGTGGCCTAGCATAATAAATAATAAATATAATTTTGTACAAACCCTGATTAATTATATGTCAAGATCTCATACGTGTCATTGAACTTGTGTTCATGGGCTTGCTATAATAGGTAGGCTTGGTCCATGTTTAAAGTGCACAGGAGGCCCTACTGCTAGTAAACCTTAAATATAGTCGCCCCATTGAGAACTATATGTGAGTTTTTCAGGGTTTGGAATAGCAGTAGTTAATACTCTGCATCTCTGCCGCTCTGCTTCATAGAAAACAATAATGGACTCAATTGCTCCTCAGTTTCTAGGTATTTGTCCATCCAATTCTTGAATCTAGCATGTTGCAATCATAGGGTTAGTCTAATTGTATTAATTAATCTGACATTAATCAATAATTCCATTTTATTATTCTTTCAATTGGTATCAGAGCTAGATTGACCCCAATTGTGACTACTAATTTTTGGGCAATTTTCGAGATTAGATGTTGAATTTCATGGAATTTGAGTTCTATTTGTTGGGGTTTTTTGTTTTCTTTTAATTTGTTTTCTGTGAAATTTGTTTTGTTATTGTTGGTTTGTTTCGGTTTGGTGTCTAAATGTGTGGTAAGTTTGTTGAATTTTCTGTTTGTTTGTTTTAAAACTCAGAACTCGAAAATGCAAACCATAAAATGTTCCTTTTCGAATTTTTTGAATTTTTCAGTAGCTTTTTCGTGAAATTGAGGGCTTTGATAGATCATTAAATTCTGAATCTAATGACACCAATTTCATTGGAAACCGATCAAAATTGAGCGAGTTATGGCCACACTACAAAATGAAAAGGCTTTGGTGTTGAATTAAAACCGTTGCTATAGATGTGAAGAAGACGCAGCCCGACCTGACTGGCTTGTCCCCACACTTGGTGGTGGAGTGTGGAGGTGCGTGTGGCCTGCTCCCTTGGCTGTTTTGTCCCAAATTTTACCTGTTTGTTCCATCTGCCCAGTTCTAATTTATTGTATTTTTTGGAATTTTTTGAATA